>JADOBS010301460.1:0-12147 GCA_015708375.1 Cydonia oblonga
TAGTTCACAAGTTAAGAAAACGAGTTAGGGGAAGTGCTATCCACCACCAAATAATCATGCAAACATGTTATGTTTCATTCAAATTCCTTTTATTTCCGGATGAAGATGCTCAAGTTGGCTCAATGTTCGAACTCAACCTATTACTCTTTCTTATGTTGTATGTTAAGAGAATGGCGTTTTCAACTTAACTTAGTCCCTATCATGCAATCTAGAATGGCGTATTCATAAATTTAACAAGTAGAAATCATTAAGAACGAAAAGAGTTTGAGTCATCACAAGGCATCATAAGTACTGGCGTTGTCTTACTTTTCCTAGAAATTGATTCACATGTTAATCGCAATTAACAAGTACTACTCTAGAACTTATGTAGGTCCTCATTCGACAAGGGCAGGCACACACATATTCATAGCTTTAGAAGCCTAGATATGCTTACTAAGTATGCATCCGTAGAAAACACATAAAGAATTCATCAATGAGATAAGTAGTGAAACAATTTTCATCCATTCATAAAAGTAATTCAAGTGAACTGTCATAACAAACTTGCAATCATATTCGGGGCTTCAAAACAGCCCCTAACTACTAAAAATTTAGTTACACATTATTCTCAAATAAAACCAAAAGAAAGACATGGGTTTGAGAAGATAAAACTGAAAGAAGAGAATGTCAAGATTTCCTCCTTCCTTTCCTTCCTTCTCCAACGCTGCTTTCCCCCTTCCTTTACTTCCTTCTCCAACGCTGTTGCCTTACCCTTTTTTTTTCTTTTTCTTTTTCTTTTTTTTATCTCTCTTTTGCCGCTACAACTGCAACCCTTTTGTTCCTGCTTGCTGCCCCAGTTGTTCTCCATAACTCACCCACTAATAGCCATTTAGTGATGACAATAAGTGAGAGGAAATGGTAAAACAGTTGTAACTTTTTAGGTAGCCTTTATGCCCATTGCTCCCACTTAATCCTCATCTTTAATTCCATTTCCTTTGATATTTGAATAAGTGTCAGCTGGCTTGTTCTTGGCTGCATCAGTTTTGGCTGCTAGGTTTATTGGATTTATTGTTGTCAATGCTTTCTTATCAGTTACAAACTGCTCAGCCTCATGGGAACCTTTCACTGTTAAAGCGGCCATAACATCTTCTAGAAAAATGATATGAACAATCTGTGAAATTCTCCAGAAAATAGACATCTGTAGCTTTCCAAGTATATAAGGCTCATTCTCTAATTGAATCTGAGTTGTTCGCAACTTGCTTCCAAAGTTAGTTGACCTGCACAGGCAGTTTTGACAAATTTGTTACTTAAAATCCCACTTATGCTATTTTTCTTTTCTTTGCTTGACAAATCCTACAAAACACAAAAACAAAGTAAATAGCTCAAAAATATAAGGAACTAACTAAGAAAAGACAAGTGCATTTGATGTAAAATATATATATATAAATATAAGCTTATCACAAAGAAAAATAATAAAAAAAATTAAATCGTTAGTTTCTAAAAAGTGGGCTGCTAGCCATTAATTTTGAATTTTTGTCGAATTGCTGGACTGATGGTCACTTCAATTTTACAATAGATTGAGATTACACAGAATCGATCGTGGAAGCAAAACAATGATGTTCGAGTCATATTAGTTTTAGATGACTGCGGGCCAAGTGAGTGAGAAAATATAGCCTATTGGGCTTTAGCATGGACACCCCAACATGGTTGGATGCAAGGTAGAAGCAAGAAATAAGTCGAAATTTGGTTCTTGGTTGAGAAAAAAGGGCAGTCGAGAGGTAGAAGGTAAAGGCTGCAAATTGAGCAAAATATAAAATGCAGCAAAAAAAAGGGGTTGTGGGCCCACTATTTTTGGGTTTTTCTCTAAGCCAAAAAACTTAGGCCCAAAATTGAGGCAAACAATAATTAATTTTTTTTTTCAGAAAAATTGGGCCGAAACAAGGGCAAAAAAAAAAAAAGAAAACAGCCGAAGCCCAAGTCGTGTGCTAGGTTGGTGTGAGCCAAGTGCAAACAGAGGCCCAAAGAAGGCTTTCGGTGTTTGGAAAGAGCTGTAGTGTTTCCCGTGGGTGTTGAAGGTCGGTGATGTCTCAAAAGCGGCCGCTGGGGTCCAAAACCTAATAAATTTGGACGATCATACTCGTTCATTCAAACGACATGGACTTTGAAGACGATGACATTCCCATCATTGAATCGTCTGTAAAACTTGGGAAAAGGTTGTGCAAAATCTAAGGTTTTTCGACAAGGGCGTTTTGTCTAGGTTGAGTTTCTAGTTGGGAAAAGTAGTTCTTAAAGTCCAAGATGATTGCAGGTCATCACTTTCCTAAGATGAAGGCCAAAAGCCTCACGTGCCCACGATGAATAGGGGGCTTTGGCCGAAGAATCTTCGATGCCAAAGTTAGAATTTTGAAAATATTTTGTTTAGGAGTTTGTGGGTACCAAATGGCTTAGCTTTTTAGTGGGATAATAGGGCTATTTATAGGAGAGTGGCTAGCCTTATTTGGGGAAAACTGACCAGCCATAAATGGTGCAATTAGGTGAATAATTGTAAGATGTTATGTGAAATAATATCTTGCAATTATTCCTAAATAAGGATTTGATGAGGAGTGATGAGAGGGATTTGAATAAATACCATATTGATCATCTTTGACTCTTCTTTGATTGAGCCATTATTGTTCGTTGCATGCATATGGGAATCTCGATGTGCCTCAAGGGTAATTTTGTCCTTCTCACCCAAAAGTCCACGTGTCACCTCTATAATTTTTTGGATTATTTTTGGCACCACAGAATTGTTCAAAACCATCACCGAAGAAGCTGTGGGGTTGCAAAAGATTGAGGAAGATGACATTTGATAAAATTTCGTTGGGTTCTAGTTTTGGGTGGCTCGACAGCTCGGCTTGTGGCGGCTTAGTGCACTATTTCCTTCTTCTTCTTTTCCCCCCTAATTTTTAGAGTTTTCAAAACCCTAGTTCTTGCTTCTATTTTCTATTTTACAATTTTGAATTATTTCAAGAACAATCATAACACCTTCAAAAGGTGTGTTCTTGAGATTTGCAAAACACAACTTGCTAGTACCATTTCCAACGTCCATCATTACGTAAAGAAAATATGTTCTCTTCATTTTACTTCTCATATGGCTACGATAGTTATAATCTTTAAACTCTCGTTGTCTCTCTTGAAACTTATTTCAATTGTGTTATACACATCAAACAATTTGGAGAGAGTGGTCATCGTTCAAGGTGTAGTTTACCATATGCGTAGTGAACTATTTAAATAGGGAAGCAAGGATAAAGTCATAAGCTAGTTTTCATCTAGTAGAGTGGTTTAGCACTCCAACACTTAATGATTCAAAATCATTATTAGTCCATATTGATGGACTATTGTCCCCAATAACTATCTTGGGCTAAAAAAGATTACAAAACATTTAGGAGTTGTTCGTAGCAGTTGTCATAAACTGTTTGATCTTTAGGCTGCTCTGTGCTTGCTGAGCTGCTTTCTAATTCACTGATTTTCCTACTCTATCTATGTAGATTCAAAATTTGGCTCAACTCTATAGACTTATCCAAATATAAAGAAGGTGCACATAGCTTTAAGTATCCTTGTTGAGTACTGTGTTGGCTGCTTAGTCCTCTTTGTTAGGAAAAAAATGTGGGTTGCCCCCTAGAGAGGAGATAAAGCAGATCAAGGTGGATGCAATGGCTCGTCCGATTGCTGTCAGGGAACCTGTTGTGAATGAAGGTGGAAAGAATAGATCTTCCCCGTTTGCTCAATAGATGCTGGTTGAAAATAAAACCAAAGACTTCTTCGTTGTTAGTGAGGGTGTGCTTGCTTCGAGAGGCTTCTAATTGACTTGACTTCTTCCAAAGGGAAGAAAAATGAGGATGCTAGATCTGAGCCTGTGACGCCTGCCATGCTAAAGATGACTAGTACGATTGCTGATAGGATTGCTCAGTGTTGAGGTTCCGTTGTTCCCCAATGCCGAAGTCTATACCAAGATGTTTGTTGAGAGCTAAGTCTGGTTCACCTTTGAGAAGCTTGCAACAATGAATAGCGATAAGGTGGACTATGCTGCTAAAGTAGTGTTGGGCCTAATCCTCTTGCTATTGAGATTGGTTCGCCTACTGAGAAAGAGGAAACTGCTTAAGTGGGCAGTTGTGAGAAATCCACCAAGCCTGCTTCTTGAGAGTTTATTGAGATATGCGCACTTTTGAAGCCATATATTCTTAAAGATATGGACGCGTGTGCCAAACTTGTTGATGGCATTAAAGAGGTTGCTTGCCCTAGTTCCTTTGTGAGGCATACGACCTAATACAGGAGGACTGCTCTACTTGCCATGACGCAGAAAATGGCGATTCTGGCAGTTGAGTCTATGCTCCTTGACCAAAAGGATACCAAGGCTGCAAACAAGATGGCAACGATTATGGCAACTGAGGCTTATTCTTCTATCGAGAAGATCAAAAAGTTGGAGTCTGAACTCGTCTCTTTAAAGGGGCCCAATATCTCTATCACCACTTCTTTGTAGCTTGAGACCGCTCGCCATAAGATCGTTCACTTGAAGACTAAGCTTGGCGCAATCCAAGTTAAGTATAAAAGTGCAGAGAATGAGATTGGTCGTTACATACCTCATATTCAAGATCTTAAACATGTTATTTCTGAGCTTCGTCCCGCTGCATTTGCAAAGGATGAAGAGTTGATTGCTGCTTATAATCAGTGATCCACTTCTAGAAGGTCATCAATAGGCTTGAACCCCAAGTGTTGGAACTCCAAGGTGTGTTAAAAATCAATGAAAGTCTGAAGGGGGAAGTAGATGAGTTGTAGTGCGTCTGTGTTAGTTTGCTTGAGGAGAATGAGTAGCTGAAAAGTGAGAAGGTTGGACTCGAGGCTTCGCTTGTCCAGTGTCAGTTTAATTTTTATAAGCTGGCTTATGTAGATCATCTCTTTGGTAGGCCATCTAACTTTGAGCTTGCTAGGAAAGACTTCAAGACCTTCTTTATTTCTCTAGAAGACTTGCTTGCCTTTACTTTTAAGGCTTCTATTGCTGAAGTAGTCGGAAAAGTTGGTGCCCAGGGCAAGGCAACTGGGGGTAAAGCGTTGGATGATGTTGATGTTGAGAGTACGGCAATTGCTAAAGGTGTGGTGGTCGAGTAGTCGTGGGATGTCCAACCTTTTGACGAGTAGTCTTCTAAGTAGCCTTTAGGATTTTCTTTGTTTTCCTTGTTTCTTTTTTGCTTTGTTTGAACTTCATGGACCTTTGCTATTTGTTTATCAATTTTGCTCGAAAATTTAATAAATTTGCTTCCTTCGCTTTTCTTCATCTTTGCTTCTTTTGTTTACATTGAACCTTTGACCTTTAGGCCAGCGACATGCGTGCTGCTTTTCTATAAGCAGACAGGCTCACGTAGCCTATATAGCCATAGGTTTTGGTGTAGAACATTTGCAAAGTTGTTAGCTATAGGGTCGGTAGCCAGACGCCTTACTTACAAAAGAAGACGTGTCCGTGTGACCACTGAGCTGTTAACTTTGGCTTTCTTCAATCTCTTGAGTTATGTGGCTTGTATCACAACATACTAAAGATTTCTCGGGCATGAAATTTGCCAACCTTACCTGGTTGTATGGAATTTCGTATGCGGTTGTATAAATTTTCCCTTTATGTAAATAATTCTTTATGTAACTAATTACATGGGTTGCATATCAAGTATCACAACATTTTAGGAATTAGTGTAGATCTGAACGATCATTCTGTGCTTGGCAGAGATGAAGCTTATTGACAACGTAGCTTGTCGGCAGTGGATAAAGCTTCGTATATGCACGCTAACCGTTTAACATTTTACAAAAATGTGCGGTTGTATAAGTTTAGTGTAGCTTCCTGCTCGAAGGGCAAGTCGTAGGCAGTCTGGAAACCGTAGGCTGCCTTAGTGCACTCGGTAGCAGCTTTAAGGTTCCAAGGCAGCCATTCATGGGGCGTACTACATAATGTACCTCTTCCGTCTTTAAGGCTCGGTTCCCCACGGATTAGGCTAAAGACCAAAAATCCTTCAATTAGCTAATCCTTAAAAAAGACCATTGTTGCTACTTTTAGGAATCCTAGCGCAAGCCATCGTGCTCTTAGTTACACTAGGGTAGCCAGACTCATCCACGTTTGGATATTTGGAGTGTCTAGTTTATCCTCTCGCATTAGAGAGCATACCCATATGGGTGTTGGGAAATTGGTTTACCCTTTCGCACTAGAGAGCATGGTTAGTCCCTAAGGAGGTGCAATTCCTGCGATAAGTCCTTGAAAGGGCGCGATCTTTATTTGAAGTGCATGAGTGATCAGTTGTTGTAAGCATGCAACCGAGCCAAGTTATGAATAACTTCTGAATTCCTTATTGAAAAACGAGTGAAACAAACGAAAACTTGGGTGTAAGGTAGGAACTGCATAACGAATGGATAGTCTTTAACTTGCAAGATGGTGCTCGTCGAGCTACTAATGTCTGCAGGCTTTGATGTAATGGGAGGTCATGCATGGTACTTCCTCAGATTGTAGACCTTTTCCAGCTGGGATCCATCTTTTTGGAGCCTTCTCTGTGGGCAATGATTAAGGCTTTTCTTAGGACTAGATCTCTGGGCTAGAACTACTAGATCTTTACCCTTTTATTGTAGCTAGAGATGAGCTGCTGCTAGTAGGCTGTGATGTGGGTCATACCATTCTCGCATTCCTCCTCTGCCAAATCTAGATTTGTGGCCATCTTCTTTCTGTTCTGCTCGATACTTGGTAGTATGGTGATGATACTTAGCACGATGACATTGGGAGGAATGATTGCTTCTGAACCAAGTGTTAAGGAGAAAAGAGTCTCATTGATTGCTTATCGTTTGGTTGTATGATACGCCCATAGACATCCAAGAAGTTCGTTTGGCCATTTTCCGTTCTTGTCGGAGAATGATTTCTTGAGGCAGTCAAGAATCGTCTTGTTGGATGCTTCGGTCTACCCATTTCCTTGGGGATACCTCAGCGAAGACATGGACTGAAAGATGCCAAATTGGTAGATATGTTCATCTGAGTTGTGGTTGTCATGGTCTCTGCTTCCACCCATTTTGTGAAATAGTTAGTTGCCACGATCATCATGCCTTTGCCCTTAGTAGCAGGTGGCATTAGCCATACCAGGTCGATTGCCCACTACATGAACGACCATTGACTCATCTGCGGGTGCAATTTGCTAGTAGGCAGTGTTGGTACCTGCTTGTAGCGTTGGCAGCGGTCGCATTTTTGTACTAACTCCTTAGCGTCTTGATGCATAGTAGGCCAGTAGTAGCCTGCGTTAAGAGCCTTTTGTGCTAAGGATCGGCCTCTATAGTGATTTCCACAAAAACCTTCGTGGATTAAACTTAGAACCTTTAGGTCGTCGGGATAAGCTAGGCAGTGGAGATGTGGTCCAGTGTAGGATCTTCGGATGAGAATCTAGTTCCATATGTAGTACCGTGTTGCCTTCGTTTGGAGTTTTCTAGATTCCAATCTTTATGTGGGGAGTGTGCCATGGACCAGGTAGTCTACAATGGAATCTTGCCACTTCAAAGTTGTGTTAACCTACTACATTTCGGCTTCCGGCTCCGCTTCTATACTTGGTTTTTTCAAATACTTCATCGAAATTAAGTGTTTTAGTTGATGGTCGAAGGAAGAACCTAGGCCAGCTAGCTCGTCAACGTGGGCGTTATCTGCCCACGAAACTTGAGTGAAGCTGTAAGTTTGAAACGTTTCAAGCTGTTTTCGTACATTCTTTAGGTATTGCGCCATTTTTGGATGCCTCTGTACTCCTCAATAGTTTGGCTGGTGATTAGCTGGGAATTGGAATGAATTGCGAGCTTTTTCAGTGCCAAGTTTTTTGCCATTTGGAGGGATGTTGGTAAAGTTGGATGCTTTGCAGTCTAAAGAGTCGCAGACATAATCAGTGTGGCGAGAAGTTGTGGAGCTTGAGTCAGCGTGGCGATATAGCAACCCGTCCCTAAAAATTACAATTTTTATAATTTTAAAATGAGAAATTACGAAAATGCCCTTTGAGAAAAACACGTTATTTTTATTAACAACCTTGTCGTGTCACGTAAGATCTATTTTCTTGGTGTATCCTCATAGTGCTCATTGCTACGGACGCGTGGGCATAAACAAAACGCGTTTTGGACTTATAACGAAAGAGTTATTAACGCTAAAGAAAACTCCAGATTTTTGAAGAAAAATCTGGAAAGCCACGTGTGTGGCCAAGATTAAAAGGAAAGAGTGATGGGCGGTGGAGATGAGAGATAAAGGAGAGAAAGGAGGGGCGGGATGCCCTATGGGAACATGAGAGATGAGAAGGTGACCAATCAGAAAAAGAAGAATGAGGGGAAAAAATAGAGGGGGAAAGGAGAGGAACTGACCAGGTTCCCTTTCGACTCGCGACCTAGGTTGTAACCGATGGGTTCTGCGATGAATTTCACCATTTTTCCGATGAAATGGGCCAATTCATCACTCCCAATCGTCAATTATACTCCTCCTCTACCATTTACACTTCAAATCCGAAGGTACCTTAGTCAACCACCACCATCAATAGACTTCCCTTGAGGCCTGGAACAAAGCCCATGCATTGGTTGGGGCATCAGAGTTGTTTTGGGAGGTTGAATCAAACACACCCAAATCTAAATTCATTAAGAGTTGTTTTGGGAGGTCGAATCAAACACACCCAAATCTAAATTCATTACGATATGTTACTAGGTAAAAATATGAATTGACGATCCGACTGTTAGATCGTCACCAAACTTTAATATGTTATAGTACATAATATTTGAGGATCATAGGAACTTATAGATCAGGAATCCGATATACGGAGCTTCCTGAATTGGAATTGTAAGTTTGTAAAATAAAACGTTAACCGCCACTTGAATTTGCAATTGGTGGAGATCCAACCGTTGGATCGTAATCAAACTTTAGTATGATGTTTTAGAAGCACAATGTGAATATTTGGAAGTTACAGATTGGAAATCTGTAGTGCAGATCTTTCAGATCGAGTTACGTAGGGTTGTAGACCCTACCGTCGATCTTTGACCAACGGTTGACTTTTAGTTAGTGGGTCTCGAATTATTAGCGCCCTTAGGGATGTGTTTTGCGTAAGTTACATATTCTATCAATAAGAATTCTGAGATGTCATTTGATAATTATTCCAGGCGTCGATCTTTTGTGACGCCTCGATATTTGTTCTAGGTAGTTGTAGCTCGGACTCCAAGTGAGTGGGCTTTTGTTTTCTATATATATATATATATGTGTGTGCTTTACAATTTCCAAAAACTGTTTTTAAGTGAATCTATAATTTAAATGCCATGTCAAGTATGCATTATATTTTCGTATTTGCACTAGAATAGTTTTGCATACTATTGAATGATGCTGCGGAGGCCCAGGTAAGCTTCAGGTGAGTAAATTATGATAATGGTGGTTGCATTGCGTATGGTTATACGTAGATGCATTTAGAGCTCATTATCTTGCACCCCGGTGTTAGTACTCCCGCCCTTGGCCAGGGCACAGTCCTTCACGTGATGTTCACCTCCCGCACCGCACGCTCACCTTTGATCCAAGTTTGGTGCACAGCCTTGTCATACAGACCACAATAGGTGGTTCCAACTCATAAGTGACCCGCGATTTATCGCTCAACCTTCATGTGGTCGTAGCACTTGAGCGTACTTATTTACACCCAGCCGTGTCGTGTAGACCACAATAGTTGGTTCCAACTTATGTGTAGGAATTGGTTTATGAGCTATAGGTTCAGCCATACAGGTCACCTTAGGTGACTCCGGCTAACATATCATTTTATATTGATTCACAGCACCTGGCTTACATATTATTTGCTGAGATACTTGACATGGCACATACCTTGGTTTTCATTGCTCTCAAGCTTGATTTCTATATACGTATGTATTATTATTTTCTGGAAAAGTGTACGGGTTTTACGGTGAGGGATTATTATCTTTGGAAAGAGAAATGGTTTCAAAAAGCTTTATTTTTGCCTACTCACGTTTTCTGTTTTTCGCCCCTCCAGGTTTTAGCTGCTGAAAGTTAGTATCGACGAGGATTCTTGGCAAATCTCAGTGTAGGTGGCTACCTCTGAGGGTATGATCCTTACCCACACTACTGTACTTTACTTATGCTCTGACGTCGCGTGCGAAATGAGTTCATTCTCGCTCACAACACACTTTTATCTTTAGACATTATTAAGTTTAAAATTATTCACATTTTCCACATCACTATACTTTAAGGCTTCATCACATTCCAGGTGTCGGCCAACACAGCTCGATTCGAAGTCTTAATGGACATTCCAGGTCAGGGTGTGTCAGGCGAGGTCCCATGAAGTATGATTCTCATGGGGCCATGTTACGCGCAGCAGGAAGCGATGCTCATCAATCAATATTGGGCCATTTTAGAGTTGAGTTATGGAGTAAGAGTCGGTTTGGGCTATGTGACACACAGCAGGAGGTGGTGCTCAATTGCTGGTATAGGTTGCTGTTATGTAGAATTTTCTAGGGCGACGGGGATGAAACTTACTCCCGAGTATGTCCTTCTACTGTTTGTCTTCCCTTGGCATGCCTTATGTATTGAGTAGCTACATTCATAAAAAAAAATTTTGCATCCGCCAGTGTATGCGCTTTTATTGTTGTGCATTTGGAATAAGCAGAATAGTGCATCATAAGGATGAATGTGTGCGCCTAAAGGTATAACTTGAGCTTTTGGGTTGCAACAACTATCGCCAAAGTTAGCTTTTGAATTTTTGGTAGCTAGTTTCTGCATCGATAAGAACTTTTGAACTGTGGAATACAGGTAGTCAGGCCCTTAGCTCTTCTGCTATGAGGGTAAAGCTTATTGCTGCTTCAGATACAGCCAAACATGTAAATAAGTCTTGCGCTGCTTCCAGTTTACATAAAAGAAAGGTGATGTTAGGTACTTCTTTAAGTCCTTGAATGCTTTCAAGCACTCGTCATCCTATTTGTTTTGTCAGACCTTGAATCTTCTTCAGAGTAGTGAGGGACTTCATATTCAAGATCGCTTGAATTTTCCTTGAATATGCATTCGACGAGGTTGGGCTTCGTTACCTCTGCCAAGTTGTTGATGTGGACTGACCGCTGCTTTGGGTTAAGAAATATGTACTCGGCATCTCTTGACCCGTCTTCGATTAAGGTAGAGTTGTCTTTCTACACTTCAGTAGCCTCTATGAGGGTAAATGACTTCTTCTTTGACTTCTTCAATATTTGCACAGCGTATCATCAAGATGTGGCTTGGTTTAAATTGATCTCTCCAACTCCTCCACCTGAGATATGAAATCGAATTTTCTGATACTCGATAGAGGTTACCGCGCTTAGTCTCACTAGTTAGTGCCGACCTAGAATCCCGTTATGGGGAGACATGTCGCTAGCTAATGTGAACGTCTGCTTTGAAACCACTAGGTGTGTTCTCACGTTAAGTATTATTTTCCCGTTATGCGCACCTCCGCTTAGCGTATGATCGTGTTTTGCAGGCCCATCTACTAAATAACTGGAAGTTGGAATATGTTGATTGCACTTCCGTTATTAACCATCATTCTGTCGACTATAGCAGGGGCTAGTTGGATAGATATCACTAGTGCATCATCGTGTGGGAAGTCGATGCCTTCATCATCCTACTCGATGAAGTCAACGATGGGTTTAAGTTAAGTGTCGACTGCTTGGACCTGAGAGACCAATAGAGCCTGCTAGATCTTCCTCTTCTTAGAGTTGTTGGTGATCCAAACTATCTTAGACAACGGCCCTTTGTCAGTGTCTGCATTCCTTCTAGGCTGCGTAGCTCGCTTGTCTAAGTATTTGTCGACCTTGCCTTCCTTCACCACTTTTCTAGGTAGTTCCTTCAAGTGTAGTAGTCGTCGGTTGCGTGACCAGGACCTCGATGGAATGTTCTACTTAGTGTGGTCCACTTTTCTAGGTAGTTCCTTCAAGTGTAGTAGTCGTCGGTTGCGTGACCAGGACCAGGACCTCGATGGAATGTTCTACTTAGTAGTGGACTTTTGTGTTTTTACAAAGTGACCTCAAAAGTTTATGTTTTGCAATATAGCCCAAAAAGTTGAGGTGATTGCATTTGACCCAAATTAGTTGAGAACAAAATAGTTTTGTATCTCTAAATGAGAATTGGATTTTCATTTCATTTAGCTC
>JADOBS010301461.1:0-12148 GCA_015708375.1 Cydonia oblonga
TTATTGTAGTCTACCAGCCATCTGTCTTCTGACTGGGAAATTCATTGTCCCTGAGGTAACTCTAATCTCTTTTTTTTTTTTTTTTTCTTTTTTTTCTTTCTGTTTATTTGCTGTGTGGGAAAGATGCTTGATTGGAACATAATAGGTCGTATGCTGATTTGAGTTGCATATTTTGGGTTCTCAAGCAACATATTTAGCCCGTTGAATGTGCTATACTTTCATATTATTAGAATCATCAGTACTTGTCTTTTAAAATTTGGTGGCCTTACGCTGAAATGTTTTACACACAGTAAATGACTGGGTAATACAGTACAAACTAGGTTAAAGATGAGATTTTTTTTTTCTGGTCTTGATCCTTTTAGTGTGATTTGTGTGCAAATGTTACGTGTTGTATGATAATGAAGGTTAGTCTTTTAGGTATTAAACCTATTTTCAAACTTCCTCTCGAATATGAAGTGAGCGCAATTTTCTATATTAGGATTAACAGTAAAATCTTGTGAACCAAGTGCGTAGCTCGTACACTTTGGGCAAAGCCTAACGTTGTAAAACTGCACATCCCTTTAATACTATAGTTTTTAATCCAAAAGCTAAATCCTTGATTCGGCTTATATAGCTGGTACTTTTGATCATGCCTGTTGTAACTACTGGTTTCTGAACTTGAATGTATAGATAAGCAACTATGCCAGCATTATTTTCATGGCTCTCTTTATATCCATAGCTGCAACTGGTATCCTTGAGATGCAATGGGGTGGCGTCGGGATTGATGACTGGTGGAGAAATGAGCAGTTCTGGGTAATTGGAGGCGCTTCATCACATCTTTTTGCTCTGTTCCAGGGTCTACTCAAGGTTTTGGCTGGTGTTAACACAAGCTTCACAGTTACATCGAAGGCAGCAGATGATGGAGCATTTTCCGAGCTTTACATCTTCAAGTGGACATCATTATTGATCCCTCCTACAACTTTATTAATAATAAATATAGTCGGGGTTGTCGTGGGCATTTCAGACGCCATCAATAACGGGTATGATTCATGGGGTCCGTTGTTTGGTCGGCTATTTTTTGCCTTCTGGGTCATTGTGCATCTCTACCCCTTCCTCAAGGGATTGCTGGGGAAACAAGATAGGATGCCCACCATCGTTGTGGTTTGGTCCATTCTACTGGCGTCAATATTAACTCTTATGTGGGTTCGGATCAATCCCTTTGTGTCGAAAGATGGCCCCGTATTGGAGGTTTGCGGGTTAAATTGCGATTAGACACATGAATACAGTTCCAGCTTATGGTCGTTCTGGAGTTGCACAAGTATTCGTTCCTCAGGTTAGAAACATTTCATACCCATTTCCGCATGAACAAGCGAAATTTTTTGTGGGGATGAAGTCTATAGTTTAGTGCGGTGTCTCTGTAGATAAAGAGGGCTGGGGGATGCCACTCTTATTTGTTCTGTTAATTCTTTTATTACATCCTGTGGGTTTTAGGGTTTCTTTGTTTCTCTGTGTCCTTCCCAGCACTAGGTCTTGTTTTCTAAGAGAGCATTGCATTATTACTGTTTTTTTTTTTGACGTTGGACGTGCATCTTCTTTGGTTCTTTTTTTTTTTTCCAAGAAAAAAAATGGACTTGTAAATGTGATACCATGGCATCTTCAAAATACACTTCATGGATACTTTCGCCATTGCAATACCCATAATATAAACGACAGGTTAAGAATTTCGTTGACCCCAATTTGTGTTCGAATAGGCATGTAAGCCCCATGAGTTTTCATCAATTGAATTCTTTGAAGATGTCAAAATGTTCAAATCAACACTAACAATAAAAAAGATAGCAACAATGTTTTTCAATAGAAAAACTAAATCTGATATGGCATGACATGGATTGGCAGTCTTGTTGCTAAAATCTAAACACGCCTTCAAATCTTTTCTTAATTGATTTTTAAATTGTTTTTTATTTAAAACATTTATCATAAGAGTTTTACGTAATAAAATAATAGTTTAATTTAACACATCGAGGGGCGAACAAAAGTTTAAAAGATGTCAAAACACATAAATTGTCAACTTCAAATTTTATATTTTAAGTTTTTATCTCTTTTAAATATGCTCCTACTCTAAAGTCAATTAGAGGTTTTAAAGCGGCAAAAAATCCTAACGAAAATTAATAGAGGCGGTCTGATGGGTCCTTGTGGCCATGATGAAGAGAAGGTTTGGTGACTTAAATGGATGTTGATGGTGTGTATGAGATGATTAATGCATATTAAAAATAACTCATTTAAAGGTTAATGTAAGATAACTTTTCTTCTTCAATTGAGGTCAGTAAATCAATTTTTCTTTCAAACTGTGATCAACACCACTTGAATTGTGGTAGGTAACAATATATTTAAACTAAAAAGGTGACATAAATAATTGGTATCGAACTTGTCATTCACGATATTCAAACTTAAAATTTTTCGCTTACAAGTGAAGAATAATACTAAGTCCTATAAGAGGCAACTGTAGTGTGTGATTAAGAAAAAAAAAAAATTGAATAGGAAGTATATTGTATATATGATGTTCATTATGTAACATAAAATTGTACTAGTATTATACGTAATGATAGTTCTCTTTAATTGTAGGTAAAAGGTATTACAAATCCGTTTATATGCCAAAAGACAAATAACCATGAGTAGCCAAAGGCCCCCAGGGGTAGGATGCGCAGATCAAACAATCTCCAATGATTAAGCAAGTATATGAGACTCAAGCAGTAGGCAAGAGAATAAGTGAGCAATAATTGTGTTACCAGAGATGAACCCTAAAATGGGGTATTTGTACCACTGTTCTAAAAATATCCACTTAGCACTGCTCCGATTAATCCCTAAGTGTTTGAAAATGAAGAAAATGGGCATAAACCTGCCTTTAGAATTCAATGCAGCATAATCATACAAAGTGCGTTAAGATTGATCGACATTTAATCAAATAGAAGTTGGATGTTGAGATTGTTGATTTTCTTTTTTTGACATCTAACGATCAGATGACAGATGTTTTGACTAAACCTTTTTTCTGGTAGTATCTCTCAAGTTGGGCATACGTAAGCATAATGTCTTTACTCCAACTTGTGACATATTTTGACATTAAAAGCCTTAAACGGATAAGCGACAACGGGCTAATAGTTACACGTAGAAGATAAACAAATCTTTTAAATTACAAAAACATACCTCAACTATTGGTTGAAACAATGTCATAACCCATCTTTAAAACATTACAATGTCATACCCTATTGTACGGATTTATTGCAATGTCAGACCTTTGTCTGTTTGTCTGTCAATTGATTTGTCAAAAACTGATGTGGCTTATATTGGGTCCCACTTCGTCTAATATGCAGCTCCACGTTGTTTTTTTTTTATGGATCATCTCAAAGGATGACACATGTATAATAATTATAAAAAAGAAAAAACAGAAAAGAAAAAAGTTTCCGAAAATCGTACACTCGATTTGAAACCGGAATCCCCAACCGTGCAATTCATTTCGGTCTATTCCAGTTCCCAAATTGAACAAGAACCCTCACCTTAACTTCCCAAATTACATCACCCACTCCAAATCTCGATCAATTAGTTTAGGAAAGCATTGAAAACCCTAATTTCATCTCTTTCGATTAGCTTCCCTCTGTTCATTCGTGTTTAGAAGACGCAATTTCATCATAGGTTCCACTGGTTTCGAAGGATTGAAGAATAATTCAAAGACTTCAAAATGGGGTGGAGTGTGCGTGAGGATCCCAAGGAAACAACGCCAACTTACTATAAGTACATTTTTTCACTTTGTTTTGTGGTTTGTTGCTTCCCATTGTTGATTCCTATTGTTCTGGATTTTGTTGATTCCAAAATATTTGTTGGTGATGGGTGAGATTTGTTCTTTGTTTATTCCAAATACTTATTGATATGTTAGATAATGTGGTCCTTTGAGTGGTTGTTTATTCTAGGATAATGTGGTCCAATGGATTTTAGTGCTTTTTTATTATGCTTTGGTGCGAAGTTTAATAAAAAAAATTGGCTCTTTTTTTGTTTAATGTGAAACTGTGGATAGTGGTGCTTTGTTAGTTTTTTATTCTAGGATTTTGTTGGGCATGCTTTGTTTATTTTAGGGTTTGTTTGGATAATGTGGTCATTTTGGCTCTATATTAGGTGTATATTGTAATGTTTTGAATTTTGGTGCTTTGTTTATTCTAGGGTTTGTTGAATTGTTTATGAGGTGCTTTGTTTATTCTAGGATTTTTTATGGGCATGCTTTGTTTATTCTAGGGTTTGTTTGGATAATGTGGTCATTTTGGCTCTTTGTTAGTTGTATATTGTACTGTTTTGGATTTTGGTGATTTGTTCATTGTAGGGATTGTTGAACTGTTTATGTGGTGCCTTGTTTATTCTATGGTTTTAACTAGGTTGTTTTTTGTGAATTTCAGTTTTTTTAGAGCAATTTTCTATTCGATTGCATCATGGTGGGGAGATGACAAAGAATTCTACTTTGGGGGGAAAAATATCATACATAGATGGTTGTGACGAAGACCTAATGTGACTGCCAGTGGTTGATGATACGATGGAATGTTTATGAGCTACTACTATGTGATTCCTAACATGGAGATTTTTAATAATTTGAGGAAGATTGAGAGTGATGCTGATGTACAAACGATGTGCACCTTTGTTCCTAATGTTGGAGTTATCGAAATGTACATTGAAGAATTGTCCCTAGAATAAGCTAAGCTATTGCTCAAAAACAACAATTTATTCAGTCTAAGGAGTGCATTGGTTTAAGTTCAGTGGTGATAAAGGAATTAAGTGATGAAGAGGATTTTGTTAGGGTAATGACTTTGAAATTGGGAGAAAAGAAAGCTTGCTAGTAATTGAATGACCAAATGAGAATGTCCTCCAAATGTTAAGATAGGAAGTGCTCCAAATGTTGAGGTAGGAAGTATTGAAGAATGTGCTCAGAAAGTTGTACAATTGCTGAAGATGATGGTTTGTATTCTTAACCAATGAAAACATGTGTGACTTAAGAAGTTGTACATGTTGATGAAAATGTGCATGAACATGTTGAAAAAGGCAATCAATAAGGTGTTGAGGATGATGATGAGGCATTCTTTGATGTGCCTATCAATTTTGAAGAAGACAATGAAGAAGATGTTGATGAAGAGTTATTTAGTAGAGAATGAATATGGGACTGATGGAGATAATTCAAGGTTTGTCAAGTTTAATGGGCATAAGCAAGTAAATGAGGTGCAAGATGAGCAAAAAAAGAGAAGGCAATTTGAGAAAAGAAAAAGAAGGCAAACTAAAGAGAGCACTTTAAGAGAAGAAGGTAAATGATGGAGAATATCAAATACAAGAAAAGCAAAGGCAAAAAGAGGTTGAAGAAGCTGGATATGGGGAAGTGAATTTGGTTCATGGCCCATATTATAATTCAGATGATCTAGAGAGTGTACACTTTAAGGATGAGAAAGGAGGCAAAAAAAAGGTATTATTTAGAGTTTAATGAAAATATAGACATGAAGAATCCACAGCTTACACTAGGCCTTATTTTCAAGGATAGTGTGCAATTCAAGAGGGCAATGATCATGTACTCTTTGCTGAAAGGATATGAGGAGATTCATTTTCCTAAGAATGAGATGTTGAAGATTATTGCAAAGTGTACAATAGATTGCCCTTGAATGTGTATTGCTAGAAAAATATAGGAATCAAACAACATACAAATAAAGACAATACTTGATCACCACACATATGGGAGGATTTGGTTGGATAAAACTTTGAGGTCTTCTGTACTCATAGATTTGTACTTTGATCGGATAAACCTTAATCCCATATGGCCTGTAGAATTCATTTTAGCCACTGTTGAATCAGAGTGGAATCATGGGTGTACAAGGATGAAGACTTAGGAAGATTTAAATTTTAAATTAATTTTGTAAACCATATGACATGGTTGCTAATTATTGAATCGTTACTTAAGTATTGATTAGCGTACTTATTTCTTATTAATGACTCATATAGTTTGCAAATTCGATTTAAAATTCTTGTATCATTACTCTCATTTGATTTGATACATGCAATTAATGTGATTTGTATAATAAAATATGGTTTTCGTGTAAAAGCCAACTGAGAAAGAGAAAGTGTTGGACCAGAATAATGTCAAGCTAACCAAAACTGATTAACAACAATTCTAACCATACTAGCAACTCTATTTAACTTGATTGGGATGATGACTAGACTGATAACTTAGACAATGCAACTTGGATACTTGATGGATTTTATTGAGTCTAACCGAGCACTTCGTTAGTGAAACCACTACATGATCAATATTTTCAGGCACCCACAAACACACCCACCCATCTCCTTACCAGTTACCAGCAATAACAACACTACCTATCACAACACCATCCATCAACTCAGCTACTCAACTATCTGTCCCCCCCTGAAAACCAAGAATCTAACCCAAAAGCTTTGGCAGCCTCCTTTACCACCCTTCTTGCTCTTTGAGGGCTTTTGTTTGCCATTGGTACTAGTTCTTTGGGTACCATTATGAGTAACGATGCCCACAAAAAGCTGGTTTGGGTTGTCGGTTTCTCGTTGGGTTTTATTTTCTATGGCTTGGTGTTTCTATCTGCAATGTTGAAGTACCCCTTCTACATATGGGATGACTTATCCCTCACCTGAGTCACCTTTTGGTTCGACGTCCATCAGGACGTGCCCCATGGAACTCCACGTATGACATTGCAATGTTTTAAGATAGGGTATGACATTGTAGTTCGACCAATAGTTGAGGTATGTTTTTGTAATTTACCCAGGACAAATTAATAACTTAATAAAACTTTGCAAGTATTTGAATGAATGGAGGGAAGACTGAATGATGTTTGTTACAGTTAGCATGGAAGATTCATGTAAAGAATAAAAGAATGTAGTGCTCTATTATTTCTATGAAAAAAGAAAAGAAAAGAAAATTCATTTTACAACTTTTGTAAGGTGTATAAACACACTTGATTAGCAGCAATAACTACTAAAGTACTCCTACCTCACGACCTACAAAACAAAATTTCAAGCATCACGACGGTTGAGAAAACTCGAAAGAAAGGCGGTGCCCATAGGTATCAACAAACTTCACCTAGACATAAGCAAGCAGAGCAGGCGTCCCATATGTCAAACTTTTTCAAGTCCACACACATTTGCACTTAACCAAACATCTGCTCAAGCAGCAGGTGCTTGTCCATCCAATCTGGTATTACGACCACGCCCACGGGCCCTTCCTCTGCCTCGACCGTGCCCTGCCAGATTTTCAAATGGCATCTTTATCAGATAATCGAACTTAACAAACATTCCAACATTCCAATGATGCGAAGCACACAATACTTCTGAAACAATTGTTTGACAAAGCAAAAGTTCTCACTTTCTAAAGGCCTGTTTGATAACCATTTGGTTTTTAGTTCAGTTTTTTTTTCATTAGAAATAGAGAGAAATTAGACGGAAGAGTAGATGACTAAGAATGCGGGGAGTATGGTAGGAGGAAGGGGGAAGAAATGCACATGAAGCGACATACAAAATAAAAATCGATTAATAAGAAATTGCTTTTCAGTTTTTGGTTTCATGTTTTGTACCATTCCATGTGCATTTCCCCATTTCCTTCCCACCTCCTTCCTCTAGCCTTATTCATCTCCTCCTTTCTTCCTCTTATTTCCTACTTATTTCTGACCAAAAAGCGAAAATTAAAAACTAAAATCTAAATGGTTGACTGCGCTATACTTTATGCTATGGAGAAATCCTTTTCAAGGACTTATTGCTCAGCACCAACCAAGTATAGTGCTAAATGCATTATGCCAAAACCATCAGTATTAGCTTATAATAAAAGCACACTGGTCAAGGATATATTAGACCAAAAACATAAAAATTAAAACAAAATAAAAAACTAAGAAATGAACTTAACAGATCGTACATAATGTCCTTACAACCAGGTTCAAAGAAAAATCTAGTTCTAAAACCATATGAATCTTGTGCTGATAAACTACATTATTAGTGACATGCAGACAAACAGAAAGCCGCTAACATACATACGTTCAAAGAACTAAGTGTAATTGGAGTATAATTAATGGTTTTTTAGCCAAAATGGTCTCTGTGATTGGCATAATCCTCACTTTGGTAGCTGAGATATGAAATCGATAGAAATTGTCTCTGAGTTTGTCCACCATTAATGATTTGGTCCTTACATGAAAAATTTACAATAAATAAGGATAAAATGATAAAAATGCCATCAATTGTTTATTAAATAGAAGGTATTTTTGTCTACTAGCAGGAACCACTTTTATTGATATAAAATCTCAAGAAACAAAGATAGGAGTTATGCAAATCTCATGGACTATTTTGGCTAAAAAACCTTAAAGGAAATAAATTGAATATAACGGTATAGATAATAGAAAAACATACCACGGCCTTGGGCAGGTGCACCTTCAACATAATCATAGTATCCACCTAACTGACCATAACCTCGTCCACGATCCCTAAAAGAACCACCTCTTGCACGGCCTCTACCTCTGCCACCATAACCACGCCCACCATCCCAACTATCTCCATTATAATCCCCAAATCCATTGTAGTTTCCTGCACATACAGTAACCAGAGAAAAACCTGATAAGCAGTTTAAATCACTTGTAACGAAAATCTCAGTCAATTATCATGGGTACTGGTATAATGGTGTTTGATATTTTTTTGAAAAGAAAAATTTTAACTCCATTTCAAGAGCTTTTAATAACACCGTAATCAAAATGCATACATAATTTTAGAGCAGAAAGCAATACCTCTACCCCTACCTCTTCCTCGGCCACCACGACCCTTGGCTCGGAATCCAGGCGAACCGTCTGGTTTGCACATAATTAAATAAATATAAATTGACGTGGTTATAGTACAGAAGTACCTTCATACACATGAACAAAGACATATCATATCACCTCCATCATCCTCAAAATTATTCCATTGTTTCACTTGGTCAATCGGAAGAGGGGATTGATATCTGTATCGATTTGAATAAAAGAAAATTAGGGTTTAGGGTTTTATATATATGCATTCAGAAAAATGAAAGATAAAAATAAAATTCCCAACTATCAAACCACATTCTTATATAATCACCATGAGTTTTATCACACATTTGTGCCCTTCTAGGCTCTAATGAGCATGATAATATAATGGGAAAGTGGCCGTTTTAAAACAAATTCAAACAGTCGGTGCTAAATATAAAAGGATAGAAGATCGCTGCTATTATAGAAAGTTTTTGGATATGAAATGACTGGATACCCCTCAACATATCACACTAACCTCCACAATCGACATCTTTCTCTCTCACTCACATCAATGAAAACACATCAGACCAAATATCAGGTACCCATCCAAAAACTCAGATCTGATATTTGTTTTAGAGGTGGTGAAGAAGATGTGGACCAAATCTTTTGCATTTACCGTTTCATATCTAATGATGTCCCCTTGCTCTGAAGCCTTATCAAGTTGTCCCCGAAAATGGAAGCTAGACATGTATGTTTATTAGTCAATATGAGTAAAGTTTTTATTTTGGTTTGTTGGGGCGTGGAGCCAAAACTGAAGCATCTCGGGAATTATTTTCATTATTTGTGTTTTCTTGAATCATGAGCCTTTGTTTACGTAGTCGCTGAAACTAACAGATATCCAATTAAGGTGCCGATGAGCCTTGATGTAGACAGAGGAGAGCTTTATATGAACAATATTGTGAACATATTGACAGTATGTCCAATGTATATAGACGACCATGGTAATCCCATAATGACAATTACCTACTGCTATCATCATCAATATCCACAATATCATGAACATATAGATAATATATCTAGCACATACCGGTAATTTATATATTCATAGGTCACACGAAACACTACGGATATCTTATCCACACTATCTAATTTATGCATCCCATTACATACTGATTGTATCAATAATAGCTACGCTATCTCAATGTTATATCATCAATATCTACACCATCTAAATACCATATCTTCTCAGTGGTGCTTTAGACAATTCACTCGTTCAGCACCTGTCACTCATGTCTATATCAGTATCAATCTTTCTAATTGAGCATAACAGATTTGTAATATTTCTAGAATAACTAATTTCCCTAATATAATGGGCATTCTAGGAACCAGCAACCATGTATGGTTTAAATGCCATAAAAGTACCAAATTTATACTGCTTTTCACAACTTATAGAATCCTGACCGAGGCAGCATATCATTTTGCATACCAGTTCAGAAAACCATAGTAATAAAAACTAAAATGATCATGATACACCAGAGATAGAATGTCACTACAGCATCCAAACAGAAACCAAGTTCTAAATTATTTACCCTGTAGAGGATGTATCAAGCTCCTGCTTCGACAAGCTAATAGTGATCATTGAAACATGCCGAGTACTCTCTACACTGCAGCAGAAACAAAGAAAATTATGCCACTATGAAGTGAAACAAGAAAAAAATCACACGTGCATATTCATAGCGTAGCATAGAAGAATATGGTTTCATACGGAAGCAGGCCTTCTTCCAGGGGCTCGTACACGTCAGTAATATCAGTTGATCCAATAGAAGTATTCTGATGAAGACCAACAATCCTTCTCTGGAAGCAGAAAAGCTTTATCAGAAAATAAGTTTATACGCAAACACTCATAGACACACGAAGCACATGCATATGCCATACGTAGAGGTCACAAGTCGCTCACCTTTATTAGCTCAGCAATCATAACAGTTTTATTGATAGCTCTGCCCATTGCCTTGAGAACAATTTCATTAGATCCTTTCTCCTACATAGGATACAATCATTTCAAGGTAAAGCCTCAGAGAAAAAAGGATTCAATGCACAATTAGAAAAAGGTAATCATAATAATAATAATAATAATAAGAGCTAAGGATCAACAAAGACAAAGAAAGATAACACTAAGGGAACAAAAGTAAAAGGCAAGGAACTGGAAGTTGCAACTTCTACCTGATATGAAATCCCAAAATAAAATAGTAACTAATATGCATATAGAAAAAGAAAATGTGAATTAACTTGGTAGCTTGTGGGATGAATAAATCAACCCAGTAAAATTAGCGTTGTGTCATTTTTTTTAATACAATGATATATTTTTACTGAGGAGTCGGATTCTCTCTCCTCTTTTTTATCCTCCCTTTCCCTCCCCTCCTAATTGAACGTTCACAGTTAAGCCACGTCAACATCTTATATTAATTTTTTATAACAAGAGAAAGACAAAATAAGAGAATGTGAGAGGAGGGGATGGAAGGGGATGGAAGGAGGAGGAGAGAGAATGGGGTGGGGGATTGAGCACAATGTGTCAGTCATAATAATTGATGTGAGTTGAACATAACACCTCCCACTTAGAAATACCAAATAACTGTAGTAGTTAGTGGTTAGTGTTGTATAGGTGAATTTTACAGGCCCATTATAGTTTCGCAACACCCGTGTTTATTTCTGGTCATTGAATTGGTTAATTAAACGGAAACAACCGATAAGATTAAAACGGGATGTGCCAGAGGCTAAAAAGTGTTTATCATTTCTCCTTTGAATATCATGATACCATCGTAAAATAGTTGTTATGTCATTAGATATCAGATATCAATCAATTTCCCATAACCCTAGAACCATAATAACAAACAAAAAAAGGAAACGAAACAAAAACGCAAAAAATGAAATGGAAAAAAAGAGGAGGAAGGACCTGGAGGAGAGTGGTGGCGTAAGTAATATAATTCCTCATTCTGCCTTGAGCTGTGATACGAATCTCATTCTCGTTTATCGGCGCAGCCTCCGCCTTGGGCTTCTCCACCCTTTGAAACCTATCCATCGGCTGTGCACCCAAACACCAACACAAATAAACCACCAAACCATAATCAAACCCAACAAAGACATACATGTATACGCATACATAGACAGAGGAAGAGAGGAGACTTTAGGTAGCGTTTGGTACGTGGGACGGGACGGGACGGAACGGAACGGGACGAGCCGTTCCGTCCAACGTTTGGTTCGCCTAAAAACTGTGGAACGGGTTGTCCCATGGGACGAAATTTGGCTGATTTTTTGTTCCACCTCTTCCCCCTGGAACGATCCGTTCCACATTCGTGGAACACAAATTTATAACATTTTATGACAAA
>JADOBS010301462.1:0-12151 GCA_015708375.1 Cydonia oblonga
AATATAAATAATACGGTCATTAGTCCGATACTGCACCAAACGTCCGACTAATATAGTCAGTACTATCCAGTGACTATTTATCCTATCCGACAGAAATAGTCAGTACAGTCCGAGCTGCCAAACGAGGCCTTTAGCGGATCGTTGTCTTTTAGAGAAAAGGTTTACTTTCTTTTATGTTTAAAGTGATGTAGTGAAAATCATTCACTTCCTTCATGTAGTGAAGAATCAGGAAATTTCGAGGGCTTGTTGGAGTTCTCTGAGCCATCTGATGGTCAACATAGTCTTCAACTTGGACTCAGTCAATGGAAGGTGCAGGCCCTCAGTGCTTTAAAAGTCGGGGCAGCAGAGCTCCGATCCATGTTTTTGAAGGCAATGTAACTTTACTACGAAGACTTTATGCATGCTCAATTCTCTCCAACTTAAGTTCATATCTTTTAATTTTGTTGGTTTATGATTTTCTCTGAAGGGTGGTGGTATCTTTACTTTGGCTAAGATTTATCAGTTGGTAAGTAAGAAAAGAATATAGTCAAACTGATTATTTCATTTCTTCTCTACATACCTTTAACTATTTTTCGTTTGTGGTAGTTGGCTAGAAAGTTATCTGGGAAGGTGTTCCTAGAAGCTGCCAACTATCAGCTAAAAAGGGATTTTGTTAGAAAGGTACATCTTCGATTCACACTTCACAGCTATAAAGGAACCATAAATGAGTTAATTGTTGGGTCACCAGTCGTATGGGTGTACATTACCGTGTTCCTCCTGTGTCCGATATTTTTCAAGGTTTTTAATTCCCTTGCCTTCATGTCACGGGATCTCTAATGTCCATGTCTGTTTTAACTCTTAGCTTTATGCTAGTTTCTCTCTCATTATTATATGGAGTGTCTCTCTTTGTGATGTTAATGACTTTCCTTTTGTTTATTTAGTTACCCTTCCTTCCTGACATGTAATTCCATACTTTGTTATTCTCAGGGAGGACAATTAGCTGCTATTAATCTAGAGTCAGGAGCAGCCCTTCTTGCGGCAAAACAGGTAATTATAATTTATTTCCCGCAGATGATTCAATTTGTTTCAACTGCTATGTAATGACTTCTTTATGTGATGGAAACATTTTTATATATGTGTAGAAAAACTATTGTTTGAGCTAGTGGCATTTTTATTTATCCAGGCCTTATTATTATTTCTACAAAAGTCTAAATCGATTGATGCTTTGTATCACATGCTGTTTCGTTGTTGTGGTTCAAATATTGTTTTATGTCCCTCCCATCCCCCATCCCCCGTCCTCTCATTTCAGGATTTCTAATATTTGCTGTTTTGGACAGGGTTTTGCAGGGGCTTCATCAAGATATCTTGGTTTAAGAAGCATGATGGCTTTGCTTGGCCCAGTGTACCGACTCTTCCTACACTTGATTTCTAAAACATCATTATTTCCAGCTTCCCTATGTTTACTTTTCTGGTTCGTTTGCGACTTTATTTCACACACACCCTCCTACTCATGGCCGCCGCACAGGTACACATTCACAATACGTACGTGCAAGTATCATTTCATTGTTCCTTAATCAAAGCATTACTAATTTCTATGGAAGTAGAATAAGGAGGAAAGTTTAGATAGGTGCAGTTGATGCCAGCATAAAAGTGAAAAGTTAGTCACTTCTCAGTAACCAAGAGTTATTTTGGGTGAAAAAAGACTCGTGTTACCGAATCATTTACTCGAGTGTAGATTTGCTCAAACCATTAGCTGACAGGTTGAGATTAAGCACTGCCTTTCCTCAAGTAGCCCGATGCTTCAATTTTTTATGGTTAAGCCAACTGTGCAACAGCTCTTTGCTGGTCTTGATGATCTTCAAGATTTTGCTTTTTACTGTTCCGAATAATTTTCCAGCAACTGTTATTAATCTATTTCTTTTGGCCTTTTGTGCAGGCTTTGGGGGACATTTTTGGCAGATGCTGTCATTCAAATGCTCGGAACTGATTACGCAAGAATCTTGCGGGCAATTTATGCTTTTGCACAGGTACTGATTGTTCCACCTTCAGGCAGGTTTGACACCTTGTAAAAAAACTAGTTGTTCCTCGAGCCCTATTTGCGAGAATATTGTTATTCATTTTGTTCTGATTATGGTCTCATTGCTTCTACTTCAGATCCGTAACAATCGCACATATAGGCTACCGCCTGATTGCTGAAGGGCTTTACAGTTTGCGAAGATGCATCCTCTTCGACATCCATCAAATAGTTCCGGAGCATGAAATGGATCCCAAGCAGCATTCACACCGAAGGTAAATGTGGACGGCCTCTCAACACTTTGACAAAGAGATTTGCGATCAAGATGAATTACACTCTACGTAAAGTTTTGGAATTAAACTTGGATCACCTGTCACAGTCTGCTTCTGTTATTAAATTTTCATTGTGTAATACCTAACGTTGAGCTGAAAAGATTATCGACTTCATGGGAGTTTATTTATGCCATTTTAACATTAAAAATTAATCTCAGAAAAAGAAATGAAAAGAAGATGCATGTGGATCATTATGCATGAAACTTGAAATGGAATTAGTTTCGGGTGGCATAAGATTCTAAAAGGCGCTAGTCGGGCAGCGAACAAGGGCGTAGCGTCTAGGCGGGGGCTGCCTAGGCTGTTTTTTTTTTAAATTTTTTTAATTTTTTAATTTTTAATTTTAATTAAATTTATTGTATAGCATGAATAGCATGAATAGAATGACATATAATGACATAATTGCATTTGGTACATAAATTACAAAGTAGAATGACATATAAATTATAAAGTAACATACCAAAAACATGGGAACAAACATATAACCAGTGTTCATCTCAGTATCCAACAAGTTTCTTTCAATTTATTGAAAAAAAAACGCAAAATGGAAGTAATTTATTTTCTGTCTAAGTGAGAGTTGTGACTTAAGCGGGCAGGCGCCTAGGTAAGTTTAAATGCCATTTTTTTATTTAATTTTAAAACACTTAGGAATTAATCGTGATGGTGATCATTTGCCTAGTGTCAAGCACTGCGGAAACTTTTAGAACACTGGGTAGCGTAGAGCTTAGGGGTCATTATGCCAGAGTTGGTCGAGTGACTTGTAAGGTCCGGCTTCGGAAACAAAGAACTCTGCGGAATACAGCCTGCGCTGGGGAATTTGCTTGATCTTGTTCATTTCATCTTCACTTAGTTCCCAATCGAATATGTCAAGGTTCGGCTTCATCCGCTCCTTATTGAAAGTCTTCGGAATTGCACTTGCTCCTTGCTGGAAGATGGATCTCAGTATAATCTGCATGAACACAACCAAGTTAATCTGTCCTAGTTTCTGTATTTATAAACTAACCAACCAACAAAACCCGAAACAAATATTACCTGTGGCACAGTCTTCCCTTTGGCAGCAGCGAGGTCCTCGAGAACGGAATAATCAATCCCAGCATTGTTAAGCTGAGGAGATCCATAAACTCCCGAGGGAGACCACGCAGTCACATGAATTCCTTTCTCTTTACAGAAGTCTCGCAGTTTTCCTTCCTGCCACGACGGGTTCATTTCGACCTGGTTAACCGCCGGGGGGATGGTGGCACTGTGAAGGATTTGGGAGAGCTTTAAGGTGCCGAAATTGCTAACGCCAATAGACTTGGCTAAGCCTAACCTGGAAATTTCTTCCATGGCCGCCCATGTCCCCGTTATATCAAAGGGTATCATATCTTCTTTAGTTAGTTCAAATCCTGGGATTCCATGTTTCAGCTTCAACGGCCAATGAATCAGGTATAGATCCACGTACTCCAGCCCAGCCTCCTTCATATATATAGATAAATAATGTGAACTCGAATTCGAGACATCTTACAATGAAAGAAAAATACTGATATATTCTGTATTTGAGATTGTTTTGTCAATTTCTGGATTTGGAAAGATTGGAGAATGTTGAAAATGTTGGTGGGTAGTGAATGCCCACAGTACCTTGGAAGATTTTTCAAAGTGTGTGCATGTTGGTTTTGGACATTGTGAACACACACGCACACATTTTCAATAGCCATGAAAAATTGATATTGACTTTGGAATTGCAGGGGATTGTATTTTCCAAAGCGGTGCTGTAAATTTCAATGTATAGTAAATGCATTAGTATTGGAGTTGCTCTATAAATAGAGCACTCCGTATGCTTTCAAGATATATAGAAAGACATATAGAGAAAATATACAGAGAAGAAACAAGATCAAACATCATTACCTATCCCTCCTTATTATATTTGCCATCTCATTGTGTTATAGTTACAGTGTGATATTTTACACCTGCCTCATTCCTATCACTAGTAAAGGTTATCTCTCTAACTTTTACATATTTATAACACGTTATCAACACGAGTCTCAAAAATCTAATCATTTCTCTCATTTCTCTTCGCCGAACGAAAGAAAGAAAAAATATGTTCCCTCTAAGGTTTTTACTGTTCATCTTCTTCCTCTGCCTCAACTGCGCTATATACCCTTGCGACGAACTGTTTGCTTCATGCCTGCTCTTAGTTCTCAACCTAACGGTTACATACATCTTTGATTTCTTGTTTGGTGTAGATATTGATTACTAACTTAATATTTATTTATGTTAATTTTACTGCAATCCAAGATGGTGCTGTACAATCGCCCATCTTGAACTGAAAATTTAATTTTACTGCGATCCAAGATGGTGCGGTATCATCGCCTATCTTGAACTGCAGATCTAATTTTAGGTGGAGCGGTATAATCGTCCATCCTACCTTGCATATTTAAATTTACATGTTGTTTAATTTCATTGCAATTTTAGGTGGTGCGGTATAATCGCCAACCCTGCTTTGCGTATTTAAATTTTCCTGCTACTTGAGTGGTACGGAATAATCGCCCATTCTATGTTATATTATTTCAATGAGAATGATACAATACAATCACCCTCCTCATTCACCTTGAAAATCTTGAGCTAGAAGTTTCGAGTGCTTATCATTTAGACCTGAAGATCAAAATGAAAAATTTGTAAGAACCAGAAGTTCTAACACTATATTCCTTCAAGAATACATATTATTGCAAGTTCTTACACATCTCATTTTCTTTCAGAAAAGAAAATGGCGAACTTGGCGAAGCTTGATTATGCTGCCCTGGATGTTATTGGGAAGAATTACCTTACCTGGGTATTGGATACCAAGATCCATCTAGAAGCAAGGAATCTTGGAGATACCATTAAAGAAGAGAACAACTACCATCTCAAGATCGGACGAAGGCCATGATCTTTATTCGTCACCATCTTGAAGAGGGGCTAAAGAGCGAGTACTTAGCGGTTGAAGATCCGTTAGCTCTCTGGAAGGCCTTGAGAAACATATACAATCACCAGACAACAATGATTCTTCCAAGAGCTCGCTATGAATGGACTCACCTGAGGATCCAGGATTTCAAGTCAGTGGTTGAGTACAATTATGCTTTGTTCAGAATTACCCCTCAGATGAAGCTATGTAGGGATACTATTACTGAAGAAGATATGCTGTAAAAGACTTTCAGCACATTTCATGCCTCTAACGTGCTCCTGCAGTAGCAGTATAGATCGCGGGGCTTCACTGAATACAACCAATTGATATCTGTACTCTTGGTAGCTGAACAGAACAATGAGCTCCTGATGAAAAATCATCAGTCCCGACCTACTAGATCTGCACCATTCCCAGAAGTGAATCCTGCTTCCCTCGAAGTGAATGCCACATCCTCTGGTGGCGATAATCATAAACGAGGACGTGACCACAAAGGGGGTCGGTGGAACAGGAAAGGCAAGAACCATGGTGGTCAGTTTCACAACTAGGTTCCAAGGCATCATTCAGGCCAGAGCTTCAAAAATGTGAATCGCCACAAAGGCAAAGCTCATATGTCCCAGAAACTCTGAATGAGCCTGCCATAGATGTGGTGGCAATGGGTATTGGGCACGTACCTGTCATACTCTAAAACATCTGGTGGATCTATATCAAGCCTCCATCAAGGAGAAAGGTGTCGAGACCAATTTTCTCGACCAGGCTAAACCAATGGATATACCTGATCAAATGTGTGACTTATCAGGGCAGTTGAACACAACTCACCTAGATGTTTCAGACTTTATTATGGAAAAAGTGAATGAAATATACCGGTCCGACTGAATCATTTATGTTTGATAAATGCTTGATGTACTGAACTTGTAGTTTAATTAGCATTTCAAATTCAATAAAAGTAGCATTTAAATTTCATGTTATAACTTACTTTTGACTGTGATTCTTTACTCAGAAAGCATAGATAAAAACTATGGTCATTCTCAAAACATGAGAAATGGCGGAGATATCTGTCTTGCAGACTGCACAACAACGCATACAATACTTCGAGATCGAAAGTATTTCTCAAGCTTGATGCTTACAAAAGTAAGGGTAACAATAATATTAGGCCAATCAGATGTAATTGAAGGCTTAGGGAAAGCCCAGATTATGTTACCAAATGGAACAATATTTTCCATACAGAATGCGTTGTACGCTACTCAATTTACTCAAAACTTGTTGAGTTTCAAAGACATACGCTTAAATGGATACCACATTGAAACAAAAAGTGCAGAAAATGCGGAGTATCTATGCATTACCTCCAATGATACCCAGAAACGTATATTAGAGAAGTTGTGTGGATTGTCGAGTGGATTGTATTATACATACATAAAGACAGTTGAATCACATACTGTCATGAACCAGAAGTTCATTAATTCAAAAGTCTACATGCTTTGGCATGACCGTCTAGGTCACCCAGGATCTACCATGATGCGTATGATCATTACCAACTCTAATGGACATCCATTATTGAGCAGACACATTGCTCTCTCAAATGATAACCCTTGCAAAGCTTGTTCTCAAGGGAAGTTGGTAATTAGACCATCACAACTAAAGGTTGATGCTAAATCCCCATCATTTCTGCAAAGAATTCAAGGGGATATTTGTGGGCCTATTCAACCATCATGTGGACCATTCCGATATTTTATGGTTTTGGTTGATGCATCTACTCGATGGTCACATGTTTGTCTCTTGTCTACTTGGAATGTAGCTTTTGCAAGACTTCTTGCTCAGATAATTAAGTTGCAAGCACAGTTCCCAGATCAACCCATTAAGTCAATTCGACTTGATAATGCTGGTGAATTTACGTCCCAAACCTTTGATGATTACTGCATGACATTGGGCACTGATGTTGAACACCCTGTTCCTCATGTCCATACTCAAAATGGTTTAGCAGAAACATTGATTAAGCGGCTTCAGTTAATAGGTCACACTCTGCTCATAAAAACAAAATTACCGGTCTCTGTATGGGGACATGCCATTTTACATGTTGCATCATTGGTTCTATTGAGATCTATAGTCAACCACCAATACTCCTCAATACAACTCGTGTTTGGACACCAGCCAAACATTTCACATTTATGAGTTTTTGGTTGTGCTGTTTATGTGCCTATTGCACCGCCGCAAAGCACCAAAATGGGACCTCAACGTAGACTGGGAATTTATGTAAGTTTTGATTCACCATCTATCATAAGATATTTGGAACCCTTGATAAGTGATATGTTTACAGCTCGTTTTACTGATTGTCACTTTGATGAGACAGTCTTCCCGTCGTTAGGGGGAGAAAAAATCATTCCAGAAGAACGAAAATAGCTGACATGGGTTGTTCCCACCTTATCTCATTTTGATCCACGTAACATCCAATGTGAAAATAAAATGAAAATGATCGTTCATCTTCAAATCATTGCCAATAAAATGCCAGATGCATTTAATGATGCTATGAAAGTGACAAAATCATATATACCAGTTGCAAATGCACCTGCAAGGATTGATGTCCCTGTTGGACAAACTAAAGTGGCAGCGAATGATTCATCTGGTGCACGCCTGAAGTGTGGTAGACCCCCAGGTTTAAAAGATTCAGCCTCTCGAAAGAGAAAGACGAGGGCACAACTGAATCCAAATGAAATCATTCAAGAAGAGAAACTGAATGACAAATCCACAATTCATGATTCTGTACTTTCAGAAAAAGAAAAGGTCCTTGATGAGACAAATGTTCCTGAAGAGACAGAAGTACATAAAAGCAAAGAAATCTCCGTAAATTATGCTTGTACTAATGAATTGTGGGATCAGAATGAAATAATCATCGATGACCTGTTCGCATTCGCAGTAGCCACTGAAATCATATTAAGTGATGATCTTGAGCCCCGCTCTGTTGATGAATGTAAACAGAGACAGTATTGGCCTAAATGGAAAGATGCAATCCAGGCAGAATTAAATTCATTGGAAAGGCGAAATGTTTTTGAACCAATAGTCCAAACCCCGCCTGATGTAAACCTCGTGGGTTACAAATGGGTATTCACAAGGAAACACAATGAGAAAAATGAGATTGCAAGATATAAAGCACGACTCGTTGCACAAGGTTTTTTGCAAAGACCTGGAATTGATTATGAAGAGACATACTCTCCTGTAATGGATGCAATTACGTTCCGTTACTTAATAAGTTTAGTGGTTTTAGAAAAACTTGACATACTACTTATAGATGTCATCACTGCGTATCTATATGGAGAATTAGATACTGACATCTATATGAAAGTCCCAGAAGGACTTAAGTTGCTTGAAACAACTAACAAACCACGAGGTATGTTCTCGATCAAATTAAGGCGATCATTGTATGGGCTGAAACAATCTGGACGAATGTGGTATAATCGTCTCAGTGAGTATTTGATCAAAGAAGAGTATATCAACAATGTCATTTGCCCTTGTGTGTTCATCAAGAAATCCAACTCAGGATTCGCTATAGTGGCAGTATATGTCGATGATATAAACCTAGTTGGAACCCCTGAAGAGCTAAATAAAACTGCTGAATATCTGAAAAGCGAGTTTAAAATGAAAGACCTTGGAAAAACAAAATTTTGTCTCGACCTGCAGATCAAGCATTGTGCTAGTGGAATTTTGGTCCATCAATCAGCTTACATGGAAAAAATCCTGAAGCGATTTAGTATGGACAATGCTTATCCACTCAGCACACCAATGGTCGTTCGTTCTATGAACATTAAGAAAGATCCATTTCATCCAAAAGAAGATGATGAACTAGTCCTTGGTCCAGAAGTACTTGTATTTAGCACAATGTACTAGACCAAATATAGCTTTTTCAATTAACTTGTTAGCAAGGTATAGCTATGCTCCAACAATTCGTCATTGGAAGGGAGTCAAAGATGTATTGCGATACCTTCGTGGGACAACAGACATAGGTCTCTTCTACTCAAAGAACTCCACAAATGACCAGGTCCTTGTTGGATATGCAAATGCTGGTTTTCTCTTTGATCCGCATAAAGCCCGCTCACAAACTGGATATGTGTTCAAGAATGAAGATACGGCAATCTCATGTCGCTTAACAAAGCAAACATTAGTTGCTACATCTTCAAATCATTCAGAAATACTTGCTTTACATGAAGCAAGTTGTGAATGTTATTGGTTAATATCAATGATCCATCATATCCGGAGTTCATGTGGTCTAACCTCGAAGATAGACAATCCAAGTGTTATTCATGAAGATAATGCAACCTGTGTTGCCCAAACGAAGGAATGATTCATCAAGGGCGATAAGACTAAACACATATCTCCAAAGTTTTTCAATGCACATGAGCTTCAGAAGGCTAAAGTTATTAAAGTTAGACAAATCCGTTCCAATGAAAATCTGGCAGACTTGTTCACCAAGGCTTTACCAAAGTGCATGTTTCAGAAGTTAGTGCAAAGTATCGGATTACGTCGACTTACCAGTTAGATAAATTTGGAGAATGCGGAATCAGGAGGAGATACATATCAGGGGGAGCATGCATGATACATGCATGTTGTACTCTTTTTCCTTCGATTAGGATTTTTCACACTGGGTTTTTCTTATTAAGGTTTTAACGAGGCAACTTAAGCATACTAAACACTATATCAACAATCCAAGTAAAGTTGTACTTTTTTTTTCCTTCGCTATGGTTTTTTCCCACTGGGTTTTTCCAAGCAAGGTTTTATTGAGGTAACTGATGTTGATATGTGGGCATCCAAGGGGGAGTGTTGAAAATGTTGGTGGGTAGTGAATGCCCACAGTACCTTGGAAGATTTTTCAAAGTGTGTGCAGGTTAGTTTTGGACATTGTGAACACAAACACACATTTTCAATGGCCATGAAAAATTGATATTGACTTTGGAATTGCAGGAGATTGGATTTTTCAAAGTGGTGCCATAAATTTCAATGTATAGTAAATGCATTAGTATTGGAGTTGCTCTATAAATGGAGCACTCCGTATGCTTTCAAGATATATAGAGAAAATATCCAGAAAAGAAACAAGATCAATAACATCATTACCTATCCCCCCTTATTATATTTGCCATCTCATTGTGTTATAGTTACAGTGTGATATTTTGCACCTGCTTCGTTCCTATCACTAGTAAAGGTTATCTCTCTAACTTTTATATATTTATAACAAAGAAAGGAATGAATGAACTTGAAGAAAGTGTGCTCGTATTTTTGTGCAAGAAAGTTGTTGTTCAAATTATTGCAGAGCTCAGCAAAAACACGTTCCCTCGTCTAAAATCCTTGACACTGAATTCAATCCAAGCCACACACACTAGGTCATCTATAACGACATGACAATTGGCTAACATCTAGGACATATAAGTCATACATGGATAGATTGAATCTCAACTTTACATTTCATTCCAACAAATACCACTAAACTAACAGCTAGTTGGGTAACATCCTATTAGTCAAATTATATTAATATTGAAAAGCTTTTCGTCATGCTTGATGCCTCTGATTTGGTTTTGGTTTTGATAACTCGCTAGATTTAGTGTATGTTGAAGTAAGAAACAAAAGTCAACGTTTAAATTTTGTTTAAGATTAATCGCAAAGGAAACTTAGAGTAATGCTAGAGAGACTAAATTTGTAGATAAAATTTTGAAAACTAAAGAACATAGAAGTTGATGATTGATTTATTACTTATACGTTGATAAACGTGCTTATTCTTATTGGTGACACATCATTTAGTTTGCAAATTTAGTCTCTAAATTTAATATCCCTATCATTACCTGAAAACTTATGGCTTCCGACTAATCTATGTTCTACGTTCAACTTTTGAATAGAAAAAATTTATTGAATAGAAAATTTTTATAAGTTTGACCTCTATTTTTCTTTCAACGTTCTTTTAAAACTAGCAAATTATCCAATCCAATCTAATCAAAAGCATGAAACGTGGCCCTTATATGTATGTATAGGTTTGTACAGATAGGTTACATACTGGAGTGAGGTTTTGAGGGCTGGGAGAACACCATCAGGATAAGCATCAGTACACCATAGCTTGGAAGTGATGAACATGTCATCCCGGTTCTTGATAAGACCTTGCTCTTTCGCTCCGACCATGGCTAGACCGACGACTTCTTCGGTTTGGTAGAAAGCGGCAGTGTCGATATGGCGGTAGCCGGCCTCAATGGCGTCGACGAGAATGGGGGACGAGCTCATTAGTTGGTGTTGGAGGCACTTTACCTGTCCCTAACCCTAGCACTGGCATCTTGTGGCCTGAATTTAGCACCACTTCCGGTACTAATTTCTTTGTGCTACTATTAATAATAGTCTCCTCCATTGATTAGTTCTGATCAATTCAATATTTCTGATGATGCCGATGATCAACTACTGCATATATATATATATATGGTAATGCTCATGATCAATTAGCCATATATATATAGGAAGCGGGATCCTTTTTTTTCTTTCTTTTTTTTATTAAAAAAAAAGGGAATTAGTTGTGGGACTCATATCACATCGAATTTTAACGATCCGAACCGTCTATTTTTTCAAATTGCACATCATAGATCTTCCTTGCAAAATATTAGCCAAATCAAAAATATTTGAGGCATCTAATTGAATTCAAAAAAATTGACGAACACTTTGTTCTCTAAGAAACATTGAAATTTCACCATGATAACTAAATAGGTAAATGACTTCGGATTGAATTGAATCTTTGCAAATGATGATTTGTGAATCGAGTCTTACAAAATAAACTGTTCGCATCGTTTAAGTTCGATTTAGAGTAGATCCCACACACACACACATATATATATATATATATATATATATGTACATATAGAGTTTAAACTAGAAACGAAGAATAGAAGAAGCAAC
>JADOBS010301463.1:0-12158 GCA_015708375.1 Cydonia oblonga
TGATATAAATGATCAGTTCTGTGATGCTGTTAAGAAACGAATTTTGTGATGCTGTTAAGAATAAAGGATCTAATATATTTGATTTGTTGTCTACAGAAAACCAAGGAACTTGATAGCACAGATTTACCAAGTCAGTTACCTGCTTTGCTATAGCTTCTTTCTCCCTTCTTGATTGCCAGGTGCTGGATCCATGCATTGTACTTATATTTTTGTAATTTAATTATCCTCTTTCTCCCTTCTTTAGTGTTATATTCTGAAATTAATTTGTGTGTGAATCCTGATCTCTGTAATTTTGTGTAAAATTCAATGACTTTACCTTTTCTAATGCCTTTTTATTTTCTATTTTTGTCTTTGAGCTTATGCTTTTTGGGCATTTTGGGTTCTATTTTTCTATTTCCCAGTCGACTGGAAATATTGAGGGGAAGGAGAGAGAAATTGCTTTGCTATAACTACGCTTCTATATTTCTTACGGGTTGGTATATTTGATAATTAGAAATTACAGCTTTACTTGATTGATGTTTTATTTTTCTGTATTCAATTTAAGGTACTATGAATTGGGACCCGACAATCCACCATACGCTGTCAAGTTCTACAACTGTTGTGGGGATGCACTACCAGTTTCCATGTTTCGTATGATGACGATTGATCCATGTAATATCTCTCTTTTAAGTTTCATCATTTCATTCAGTCTTGCTCTTGCACTCTAACCAAGCTTCTGTATCTTCAATAATTTCATCTCTTTTATATAAAAATGAAGTTGATGCGTAATTGGGTTTTTTTTCTTAAGTTTTTTTTTTTTTCATTATCGAATTAATCTTTCATGCTGTTGTTTATATAATTATGAGGGGAGAGAGTTAATGGAATGGGGGTAAAAAAAAACAGGGGAAGGAAAGGGAAAGATGAGTGCACGGGTTGGCCTCAGTTTTTTTTAATTGGTTTGAGATTTTGTTTACGTTTGGGGTTCTTTTGCCCTAACATTGTTTTGAATTCATATAGAATTTTGTTTATGTTTGGGGTTGTCATGTTCGTGTATTTAATTTGGTGTTTGGTAGTTACGTTACAGTTGTCGTCGGTTTTCTTAAAGGATAAATCCAAGCGATTTTCTGATGTATGTGCAAATGTGAACACTTCGTAGATTTTTAGTTTAAACAATAAGATAATGCAACCGTTCAGAGTGAGGATAGGTGGAGGAGAATTATATCCTTCAATGGAAATGCCACATTCATATTTTTGTAATTGGTTACAGGGTTGAAAAAACAGTTGAGTGCTATTGTCCGTGTCTTGATAATTTTGTTGGCGAAATAGAAAAAAAAAAAAGAAAAGGAAAGGTGAGTCGGGCTGTTAAATAGTGTAAAATTTTGAGTTTACAAATTTTTTTTGGTCATATTAATAATTGCTTTTGCATATATATATATATATATGCTGCTATTTGTGTAATTCTTTTATATATATGGTGGTATGCTCCATGAGGTGACCTTCTTGAAACTTTATTTGACAAACACATATCAATGCAAGTGAGGAAGGATGTGTGGAGCCAAATGAATAAGACATACGAAAATGGTTGAAAGGTTTCAGAGACAGTGGGTATATATTCCCATATTTGAGTTGGTTTGAAACTTTTTCTTTGACGTTCATCCTTTTGTAGGTTTCTTTCGTTACCAAGACATTTTTATAATTGTAGGTACAATGTATTGGGCCTGACAACCACTGTTGGGGACTCATTTTAGAAATGTTGGGTGTGTTTGATTGACATAGTTTCTTATCAAGATTTCTTAAGTTCTTTTCTGTTGATTTGTAGTAGTTGTACAACTTTGCGGATTTTAGTTAAAGAGAGAAACTACCAATTCTGATTACAAAATCAGACATAAGAAAGGGTAAATATGGTTCTGAAGTAACTGAAGAACTTTCTGTATTTCCATACAACTAATTATTTGATTTATTGTGATGCAGGAAAACCATTCAGAGGAATCTTATAACTTGGCATGTATCTTCACCCTCCCTCCATATCAAAGAAAAGACTATGGAATTTTTTTATTGCCTTCTGTAAGCTTTGCACTTACTTTCTTTATTCGTTTTGGCGTATTTTTCTCTGTCTCCGTTCCGTCTTGACGATTGAGTTCTGCTTTACTATTGATAGTCCTTGCAATATTTTTGAATTGTGTTGAACCCAGACTTCTATTATAGGTATATGCCCCATTAAGGTTGTTAAAATATTCTTCTATAGTCCTGGAATGAGATGTAGTTGTAGATTGTGGAAGATCGTATTAAGCTAAAATTTCATTATAAATACTGTATAGTATTATCTAAAGTTCTCTAACTACTCAATTGTTTCAGCAGTAAAAAATTGATTGATTAGAACTGCAAACCTCAAATTTCCTTCATATTTGTATATTTGATGTTGTTTTTCCATATAAACCTTCTCTTGCAAAGAAATTCAAAGGGCTCTAATTGTATTCATGGACTCTATAACCTGCTATCCAACTATTCCCTGTACTAAGTCTTCAAACCCTTCATATAAATGGACTGTGATCTTTTCTGTTTTCTCCACTCCTGTGCTCACCAATTTCGGTGGTTTTGTTTTGCTCCATATAGATAAACTTAATTGAAATATATAGTCTTCGCACGTTCTCACCCGATTTGTGTGCATGCAAATACTGCTATAGGTATGGGTTTTGGAAATTTGCCAAGTTTACTGTGTTTCAAAATTTCGATTTTAAAAATTTCGGTATCTTGATGGTTCTTTTCAGGTTTGCGGGTAGTTTAGAATTTAGTTTGAGAGGTTGTGATGGAAGTTGAAATGTTTCTTTGTTGTGTTTATGTATTCTTTGAGTTGGTTGATATAGTTAAATTTATCTCTGAATTAGTTTTGATAAATGTTTGCCAGACGCTCGAAATGCTTGAGAAAAAATGAGAGCACTACGGAAGGCTGCTGCAAAAGGGTAAGAATAGCTGCCGAGAGCTACTACAACTTTTGTTAATTAAGGGTCGGCAACTTACATTGGCATTTGTAATCATCAATTGTTGACTCAAACATTACTTATGAAGAGTGAAGTTGTATAACTTTTGGAGTTAACATTTTGAGAAATAGCTTTAAATTTTTGTTTTCATTTTGCTGATTTTCAAAGTGGTTGTGGGAAGCGGTTCTTTTGAATCAGATTAATTGATTTCACTGATTGCATTTTGATTGTGTTTTTGAATTTTGGGAGTCGATCTAAAAATGTGGTGGGCTTTTGAGGAATTCGGGGTTTTTCCAAATCTGAATTTGGTGGTACGTGTGTGTTGTGCTGAGGTTGAATTTGAATTTTGCAAATTGGTTTCTTATCAGCTCACTTCACCAATCTCTTGGTTATTTGAATTCTTTAGATGCCTGTATTGATTTGTGATTTTGTTGGATTTACTTTGGTGAAATTTGTTCATCTGCACTGGTTCATTTTAGGACGTGACTCCATTTGTGTTGCCTTAGTAATGCATCTTTTTGTACAAATTATTCACGTCTATTATGGCTAATAGTTTCAAAACCCGCAGCGAAGCGTAACATTTTTTCTAGTTAGACTTTATACAAGATGCTTAATTTTATTTGATCCCCTCGTCACCATAAACGAATCCAACAAATTATCTGCTTAATTATTAAGCAACCTAATCAGCCGCCACCGTGAGTGGAAAGGACACCCTTTTTCCGTTAACATTGACCATTGACCAATAAGGGAGACGAAATTGGACAAAGTAACACAATAAAATGTATAGAATTTAGCACATGTATTATACGTCTTAGTCCATTTATGTTAACCCCTATTAGCCAATTAAACATTCTCCAACACCCGCCTTACAGAAAAGATTGCTATTCCACCTACCACATAAGACGGTACATCACTAGTTTTGAAATTTAAATTGATCCCTTTTATTTTTAAAATATATGATTAAGGTCGGTTTGACTTTGAACTACGAAAAAGAGAATTTGAACTTAAGTGCAGAGTATGAAACACATTGCAAACCTAATTTAGATTTAGAATGAATTACAATATCGCTTTGTCAAATAAAAAAAAAGGTAGGTTAAACTCTGTTGCAATTCCATCTAATTTCCTGTGTTTACATTCACGAATTCACAAAACCAAGTTCAGCAAGTCATTACATCACATAACATATCACAAAAGAGAGCTTGAATCTAGCTAGAGATTACCAAAAGGGTTTAAGGGTTAATTATCTAAGATTGAAACATTAACGAGGTGCCAGGCACGAAGCATCAGGATTTCGACCATGGAAGACGGATGTGCATCAACTTTTTGATCCCTTTTCTGTGCCGCTGTTGCTTCTTAAACCGACGGCAGCTATGTTTCCTTCTTCTTGCTCTCAGCCTTCTTACCTTTGAGCAGGTTGACTAGTCCTTGAAGAGCCACATCAGCATCATCACTCTTCATCAGCTCCTCAGCAACCTCTGCAGGGGTGACCTCTGTGCTCTCGATCAACCCTTCAATTTCTCCGCAGAGGCGATGGCGGTTGTGTTCTTGAATGCCAAGGTAGTTAGAGGCCAAGATCCTGAACCCAGCTGTGGTGCAATAGGACAAGTGAATGTGCAGGTCCATTCGACCCGGACGCAGCAATGCCGGGTCCAGTCGGTCCTTGTGGTTGGTGGTAAACACAATGATCCTCTCATCTCCACAGCTTGACCACAATCCATCAATAAAGTTCAATAGACCCGAAAGTGTCACCTGCAAATTGAACATTAACTCCATGTAAAGTTGCAACGCAATGCCATTGCCCATTTGAAACTAACATGATAAACAGGGAAGATGCAAAGTACTAATCTGGGTAGTCATGTGATGAGAGAGATTCTGATGACAGTACATATAGGATCTCTCAATAAACATGCCCATCAAACGAACTTCCGAAAATCCTGATTAGGCCTTAACAACAATTGTAGCAATAGGCTACTACAATAAAAATTTGAAATTTCGAGCTTCATTTAGCGAAACATTGAGCCTTGATTCATTAAACAAAGGGCATCGAAAAAAATAAAGAGTACTAACCCGGCTCCTGTCCGAATCTGAATCCGAATCCGAGTCCGAATCCGAATCCGAATCCCGGTTGCCAACGTCCACTCTGCAGCAATCAATGTCCTCAATTACCAAAATGGAACGATTGGTAGTGGACAGCAAAACCTTCTTCAACTGAGAGTCACTGTAAATGCTAGTGAGCTCCAAATCGTAGACATCAAACTTGAGGTAGTTAGCCATGGCGGCGATCAAGCTCGATTTTCCGGTCCCTGGCGGCCCGTACAGCAAGTAGCCCCTTTTCCAAGCTTTCCCCACCTTCTTATAAAAATCCTTCCTCCCCACAAACCTCTCCAAATCCTCCACGATCATTTTCCTCATCTCCGGGTTCATCGCCATGGTGTCGAAAGTCGACGGGTGCTCCAGGTTCACCGACCCCCATTCGGAATTCGCCACGTCATCGTCGTCGTATCTCGACCAGAGGTGGCGGGTGTAGAGCTTCACCGCCTTCTCCTCTGCTTTAATGGCGTCGGCCCGAGCAAGAACATAAGGCAGGTACGAGGAAATCACCTTGTCCATGTATTTCCTACGAAATGTCAGCTCAAAATACCGCCTTTCGGATGTGCTGTCGTTCTTCCCCTTCTTGGTCTCCGAGATAAACCGCCACTTGAGCTTGACGGCACCGTCGAAGGTGTCGGAAACTTCTTCGTCCTTGTCGATGGCGACGCCGATGTTCTTCTTCCGGGGAGCTTTGCTGACGCGGAGGCGCTCGGTGTGGGGCCCGATCTTGGTCTGCAGGTAAACCTCGGCTGCGTCGTAGACTTGGTTGCGGGTCATGCCGGAGAGCTCATCGACTACGAGAGTAAGGTCACGGGAGAAGAGAGGGGCAAAAAGGTAATTCAGGGCTTTGTAGATGTAGGAGCGGAAAGGGGCGGGGATGAGCTCGCTCGCGACGGAGCGGAACAGCATCATAAATGTGGTGACGGAGGCGTAGACGGAGAACATCGACGACGCCGTCGTCGGCATCTGGTCTTTCAGTTTGTCGAGAGAAAACATTTTTGAGGTTTTATTAAAAATGGCGGCTCTGTTTTCAGAATTTGAGACAGGTGATTTTGCTGCAGAGTTTTTATAGATGCAATGATCTTTTGGCTAACGGAAGAAATGGTATGGACTGTTTAGTAATTTTATCATAAGTTGATATGCGGTGAGAGGAAAGATTCGGGTGATGCAGCAGCTGCGATTTCTTGGGGCCAAAGAAAGGAAAAGGTGGCTTCCAAAAAAACAAAAAAAAAAGGAAAGGAAAAGGGGGAATAAAGGTAAAACCGTCAATGTCATGGACTGGGGAGCTTGACTTTGGAGTCGGCAATTCTGTAGCTATTATTAGTAGTGTAACGCTATACAGATTAAATTTATAAACTAAATGATGTGTTAATAATAAAAAAAAAAGAAACTTTAACGAAAAGCTACTGGTACGGTTCATTTTAACGAAAAACCACATTTTTACACTAAAAAGTCAATCCTGGTACTATTCACTTTATCATTTATTTTGTCCTTATCGTTAAAACTCAAAGTTTTCAAGCCATTTTCATTAGTTTTCCTTAAAAAATAAGCACGTTAATAAATGCTTAAATAATAATTTAATCATCAACTTCCATGTCATTTAATTTACAAAATTTAACCAAAGTGGGCACCCTTCTCCCGAAGTTATGGGGCTATTTTGCTGAGTTCCTTAGAAAGAGTTGTCTTGCGCCTCTAGGTATTCTCTACCTACCCACCTGTGTCGATTTTGGGTACAGGTACCCTTTTGTTGAAGGTCGTTCGAGCTTTTTCTGGGAGTATGGCATGGACTTTTAGCCGGAATCTTATTAAAAATGGGAGCCTATGGATTGGTTCGGATCAATATGGAATTATTACCCCATGCCCATTCTATATTCTCGTATATAAATTTAGCCTTGCTAGCATTACCCTTGTTATTACGCCTCATCAGCCGTTCATGCTTTTTGTTTGATTTGGGACTCTTTAAATTTTGAGTATTGACTACATGTTAAGTATGGTTTTGATACTTGGATCTATTGGCTGGCACCTTCACCTCGTGCTAGCTGTGAACACTGCAAATTTTTTAGGGAAATACCCCAAAATGGGACAATTTCTTAATCTTGAGAAAGAAATAAGATAAACCGGCCACGCACACCATGCACAAAACCGAAATTACTTAAATACCCACATATAAATGGGTTATTCCTCCCATTTTCTTATTTCTCTCTTTACTCTCTCTCCCTTCCCCTCTCTCTCTTCTCTCACGTTCTCTCTCTACTCTCTCCCTTCCTCAGATCTTTGAGCTCCGATTTCGAAGAGATGGAAGTCGAAAGAGAGGCGAGATGAGTGAGTTGGGCTTTGGGTTCACCTCATACCCCTGATTTTGAACAACATGATGTGAGAGAGAGAGAGAGAGAGAGAGGTGAGAAGAGTGAGTTACCATATTTTTTGTTTTGGCAGGAAAGTTCCATTTTTTCCAGCGATTGAAGTTTCGGCAGGCATAATAAGGTAGGGTGTTTAGTTCCAAATTCCTTCATCAATGATTTATGGAATAAATGGGTTGTTTGTAAGATGAATTAATACTTAGAAGTTGAATTAGGGTTTGTGTTTCATGTTGGGGCGTATGGGTTGTAGAATAAATTTCAAGTTTTGACGTGCTACAAGACTGAGATGGAACAATTTCTAGTTCAAGTGTTCAATTGCAAAAATTTGTGTGAAATTTTTTTCGTATTGTGCATGTGGTGTGTATAGCTACACCTTAATATGAGAAGCGGGTAGACCTGTTGACAAGCCCAACCTTGATATTCTCCAACACACCAAGGTAGACACTTGTTGGCCGACACCAGAAGGTGGCGAAGCCATATTAGGATGCATGAGAACTAAAAACAAATAACCGACATAAATAAAACTTGTAAATTTAATTATAATGAGTATGAAATTATGGAACGTGTTTAGAGCATACAACTAATCCGAGACACTAAAAAGGAATAATATAAAATTGAATGAACAAAGAGATGGGTCTTACATCGAGAGGACTCGAAGATGCCGATGCGGGAGTGTCATGACGCCGGGATTGTACGCCTCGATTCTAAGTCTTGAGGGGCCACAAAACAAAACATGAGCGGACCAAGTTGATATATAAGTAATGCTAAAATAGTTATTCTTCAACGTACTAACCCCCAAAGTTTAAGAAAACTCAATAGTATAATATGTAATAGGTTTTCCAAAAATCCTAATATGCCATAAAACTTCATAAAACATATGTCATATATAGTGTTCTTAGTAGTTATGTCAGTATCGCCCGAAGGCATATAGAACACTTCATTCGCCCAAAGGCATATAGAACTCTTCATTCGCCCGAAGGCCTTCATTCATCTGTAGGCCCCTACAACACCCGATCGAAGCCATATATAAATATCAATCGCCCGTAGGCCCCTACAGCACCCGACCAAAGCCATATATAGATATCATTTGCCCGTGGACCTCTACAGCATCCAACCGAAGCCATATATAGATATCATTTGCCTGTAGGCATATAGTGACCACTAGATAAGCACAAAAATCATTGAACATAATCTTTCCAAAATATATCTCATTGGAGCTCAATAACTGAAACATCATATCATAAATCATGTTCATAAATATCTCAGTGAAAGTAAGTCCAATAAAACATGAAATATCAATAAGCGTAAATCCAATTTACTCATAAACGTTTCATAAAATGTAACCATTAAATCATGATTTTTATGTATGCATTTTTAATAGTAAAATCATGCATTTTGAAAGGGGTCCACTCATAAATACTTCGCTGTCGAAGAGCCGTGCAAACTAGGGAAGACGGAAACGCCACAAACAATTGCATCTAAGCACATAAAGGGACCAATTAATAAAACTATACTAAAACGATTGAATTTTGGAAAACGGACGTCAGATTTGGAATCAAGGAGTCGAATTATCCTAAGAAGAGTCCCGGTAAATTTCGTAAAAGTCAACATAGAATATTCCCTGATAGAATTTATTCCTTAATAGAATATTCCATCCAGGTCGGGTTCCATCCAGGTCGGGTTGGATCCAGTTCGGATCTGGGTCTGGTCGAAACTAGGTTTGGGCCGAGTAGCTGGGTTGGGCCCGGTTTCTGGGTTTAGGTCAAAGTTTTGGGTTGGGCCGGGTTACTAGGATTAGGCTGGGTTAGTTGGGTCTAGGTTAAGTAGCAGGGTTTTGGGTAGGGTTCAGAATGAGTTTGGATTTGCAGGTCGGGTCGACCCATTTCCAACCGGGTTGGCAGGTTTCGGCGAAGAAGAAAGCCGAAGCTTTCCCAGCTCTATTTAACCCTAAAACTTAATCAAAACAAGTCATACAATATACCAAATTGAAGCCAAAAGAATAAGGATTCGAATCATACCATTAGTTTCCTCAGCCATGGTCGGAGTTGGCCGGAAAACGGCTTGGAAGTCACGACATTCTCGTTGAAATCTGGAGAAGTTTCCCCTAGGTATTTCTTCGTAGTTTTGACGACCAAAACATGTACAAAAGAGTTAGTCTTCAACCAGAGACGAGGGAATGACGACCAAAAGGCTTAGAACCTTACCCTCGTGTCGGGAAGTCGAGGAACTCATCGAAGATGGCAGCTCTACCACAATGGTGATGTTGCGGGGTTGAGAGGGGAGTTTAAGGGGGAGTAAGGAGATAGTCGTTAATGGTTAGAACTTGTTAAAACACGACGGTAGGTACGGTGTTATCCTCTGTGTTTGTAGAGAGAGAAAAGAGAAATGAGATAGAGTTGAGGGAGAGAAGTGAGAGATGACTTTACGGGGAGAGAAGAGAGAAGGGAGGGAAAAATGGGCCAAGGGATAAACTAAAAGGAGTGGGGCCCACAAGGCACACAATTTAAGACCCAAAAAAGTAACATTTCAAAACATCTAACCCAACCATAATGAAAATAAAAAATTGCCCTTTTGTTCCGGAAGAATCCAGGACAGGTGACAAGTCTCGATCCCGATGTCTGGAGGACACCAGGATGGCCACGTGTTGGTCGACATCCGAGGGTGACACAAGCCATTTAATGAATGCATATGCCGAGAACATGTGAAACATGCATATAAATTTCGCTCGAACTACATAATAATAATATTCAGCTGTCAATAAAATGATAGTGATAATGCATGACATGTTTAGAGCATACATCTAATTCAGAATACAAGTGAAAACTGTAACAGAAAGTGTTATTACAAGTGATGTCAAAAGCAGAGAGGATGGCACAATATCATTGGTAGGGGAATGCCTCGTAGCTCGGATCGTATGCCTCGTTCCTATGTCCTGAGGGGGTGCAAAACAAACATGAGTGTACCAAGTTGATATATATATATATATATATAATACCGAAACCGTTATTAAACAACGTACTAACCCCCAAAGTTTTATGAAAACTTAATAGTATAATATGTAACAGGTTTTTCCGAAAACCTTAACATGCCATAAAACCTTCGTAAAACATATATCATATATAATGTGCTAAATAGTGGTATCAGTATCGCCCGAAGGCATAGAGAACCCTTCATTCACCCGAAGGCATATATGACACTTTATTTGCCCGAAGGCTTTCATTCGCCAGTAGGCTCCTACAACACCCACCAGTAGGCATATAAGTATCAAAAGCCTGTAGGCTCTTACAGTACCCACCCGAAGGCATATATATAGTGTGACCACTAGATAAGCACAAAAATCACTAAATATAATCTTTCCAACATAAGTACATATATCTCAACGTAGCTCAGTAGCTCAAACATCATATCTCAAAACATTTTCATAGTATATAATCATCCATCATATATACTACAAAGAACGTAAAAATCAATAAAGTATGGTATTCCAAAATATTCTCAATAAAGCATGATATTTCATAAAGTGTAAATCTAATTTACTCATAAACGTTTCATAAAACATAACCATTAAATCGTGCTTTTCATGTATGCATTTCTAATAGTAAAATATGCATTTTAGAAGTGGTTCACTCACAGATACTCCATCGTCGAAGTGCCGTGTGAAATAGAAAGGACTGAATCACCGCTAATAAACTCACCTAAGCACATAAATGGTACAATTAATAAAACTCTACCATAATGATTGAATTTTGGAAAACGGACGTCATAAACGGATTTAGGAAGTCAAAAAACATAAGGGGGACCTCGGGTACCCCACACGTCGCCGCAAGGTGGCGGCCCTGACGGCCATGCACAGAGATAAGTAACTGAAAAGTTGGCCGCAAAAGTCATTGCCGCAGCCGTGGACAGTAATGCATGTGCTCCAAAGGTTTGGGCCTGGGGTTTATTGGGCCGAAGGCCCGAGTTGCACGGCCCAAGGGCCTGGGTTCAATGGGTTTGGGCCTAGGTTCATTGGGTCGAAAGCCCAAGTCAACACGACCCAAAAGCTTGGGTTCAAAGGGATTTTGGGCTTGGGTTCTAACGGGCTTTTGGCTTGAAAGCTTGACCCAAAGCTCTGGGCTAGAGGACCCGGTTTAGGGTCTTGGGTCGGGTATGACCCGGTTTTGCGAGGGAAAAGGCTGGAGCTTCCCGAGCTCCAATCGACTCCGTTACTCAACCCTAGGGTGTGATCTAGCTATCAAATTGAAACTTAGGAGGAGAGGAAGAGATTTGTACCTACAACACGCCATGAGGTGACTGGAGTCGGCCAAAGTTTGGTTTGAAAGTCCCGAGGCTCGCCGGAGTCTCTAAACCTTTGCACCAGTTTCCATGGTGCTACCTTCTTAGTCCTGGGTTTGAGGGTTGGTGTTTGTGGGTCGTGCGTTCGAAGGTTGGTGTGTGTGTCGTCGGAGAGGGGAGAGTATAGAGAGAAAGCAAGAGAACTACGAGAGGGAGATGGAGTGTGAGTTGAGAGAAAGTGTGACTCAAGAGAGAAGAGAGAAGAAGAGAGAGGGAGATAGGGAGCTGCCATGTGGCAGGCAGAGAGGAAGGGAGAGTGTTAAAATAATAGGAAGAAATTCAAAAAGGGAGGGGGAAAATCCGGATTGGGTAATGGATAGGGGCAAAATAGTAATTTCATAATTCCGTTTAAATGAAAATATACATAATTTGAGACGGGGTTTCACAACGGGTCGTTACACCTGTAAATGGGTCG
>JADOBS010301464.1:0-12159 GCA_015708375.1 Cydonia oblonga
AAAAAAAATTATAATATATAATTTTGGAGGTTTATGTGTTCATCTCATTCTGTTTTTCACTGGAAACTGAATGATCTGATATTCGTCTCATGATTTTGAAGGTAATGGCAGGGAGATTAAATTTAGAGACTAAATTTACAAACTAAATGATGTGGCACCAACAGGAATGTGCACGTTTATCAATGTTTAAGTAATAAACTAATCTTCAACTTCCATGTTATTTAGTTTTCAAAATTTAGTCTGCAAATTTGGTATTCGTAGACGTTTTAAATAATGTCCACATGGGATGATATTTTCTTACAGATTCCTTGATTTATTGTCAAGTATAGTCTCCCCTTCCTTCCAAAACACGTGCGCACACAAACATATATAAAGAGAGGGAGAGAGATGGCAGCCGAAGAAGCCGGGGAATCATCTGAAACATTTCGAATGAAAGGTGGAGATGGCCCAGATAGTAATGCCAAGAACCCAACGTTCCAGGTTCTCATACAGAATCCATTCTTCGAAACATCGACAACAGTCATATAGAGATTAGATTACATGCACCTAGTTCAACATGTTTTTTTTTAAATCCATGATCTGAAAGATATATTTTGAAATCACAACAATAAAACATTAGGATCATGAATATAATGAATCAAATCAATATAAAATAAAGTTGAACTACTTATATTGAATTTATCGGTAGAATACGGAAGATATGATTTTTACGGATGACAAAGAAATCGGTGTATGCATGTGAATGTTGTCTACCATCTCCATACAGTACATGCTTGGTATGAATAGGATTTAGCACATAATAGAACGATCATTATATTGTTGTTAGGATATCCTCAATGAAGCTTATTATTAATTGAGAAATACTCATAATCATAATTATATATTTTATATCCCTCCATATTTTCATAAGGGCCCAAAAGATACCATCTTGACTTCAAAAAGCCCAAATAAGTCCAAAAAACCATTATGACAGCTTCGCGATGGTTCTTTATTTTATTGCTATAAAATAACTGCTTAGTAGAAAAATCTAAAACTTGGACACAAACAAGCTAAGAAACTCACAAACATCCTCCGTTTGATCATTTTTTGCTTAAGCGAAAGTCACCTACGCTGAAAATATAAATTAAATATCAAAAGCTCGTCAAAATAAATACCAAAATATACGAAGAATATGATTAAATATATAATATAAAATCGACTGTAAGCAAATTCCTTTGGCATCGTTGGCCAATATTTGAGCTTTCTATACTGAGACGGATAAACAATAAGACACAGTGAGTCAGACCAGTCCGGGACCTGCTCTTCCGAAACCACATACACATGCCCGTAGGCTTGTATGCCGTCGGATGGTATTGCAACCTTATCCTTCTCATTAATGGAAGTTGAAAGAACGTTGCAGCAACATCTTAGTTCATACCCTGCAGCACTTCTGATGCTACTCCATGATTTACCATCTACAATGAATTAACTATGAAAAGTTACCTTTTGTTTGGTATTGTTGTCAGGATTCTGATTATAACATCAAATAATGCTAGAGTTAAAGTGGTTAAAGACCTCCGATTTCTTACGCATGGGATAAATCCATGTGTATCGTGTGTGATCATCCGTAAATAAGATATAGTAACGAAAATATGACACCGACACAATAGGAGACATCCAAACATTAGAATGTATTGATTCAAAAGGACGCATAACATAATGTTCTGAAGATGTAAATGATAGGCGATGGGATTTAGCCAACGCACAGTGATTACAAAAATCTTTAGTGGAGACTATGAAAGACGAGCCTAATACATCACTAGATGCTAACACACTAAGAACTTGACAAGAGGAATGCCCAAGACGACGATATCAGAGTGAGGGTGACGAAAAAAATGGAAACAAAAGCATGTTTGGCAGTAGAACCATTCCTAGAAGCGAGCCCAAGCTTAATGGGATAGAGGCCATCCTCACATGGGCCCTGAAAAAAAGAACAACTCCCGTCTTTAAGTCACATATGACAAAACCCCATGGAAAGAACGTTAAACTAACAAGATTATCACTTGTAAACTTAGCAACCGACAATAAATTTTTAAAACTTGGGATAACCGAAAAATGAACAGCCCAGACTTAAAAGAAATGTTACCAATGTGAGGAATAAGGAGGGTCTCACCATTACCAACAACAACATTGTCTTTAGAACTATACCCGTAGCCGAAGTCATGGAGCGAGAGTCACTTGTCATACGGTGGGTAGCACCAGTGTCCGATACCATGTGGGATCAGAGGGAGAAGCAATGTGCATGCCAGTGAAAACATGATAGATATCGTCATCAGAACAAGTCGCTCGAGGACACAATGCAGCAATATGACCAAATTGATTGCATGCCCAACATTGAGGGCCACGAGTAGCAGGACCTCATCCAAGGATGCCAAGACGCTGTTGTGCAACATGCTGACCATTATCGGCCAGCACCACCATTAATTCATATTAGAACAACAACCACCATGAGTACAAGGATGTTGATTGCCCCTTAAAATGCCATGATGGCTGGAGGGCAGACCAACCCGTCTTTGAGAGGAATTACCACCGAAATTATGTGCAGAGTAGAAAGCAGAGGGAGCCGAAGCAACTTGAGTATTTATAAACCAAAAGACGAGCACTAAAATCGTTGAATGATGGCAGAAGAGGAAAGTTGGTCAGTCCCAAGCCATTGAGTACATCGATCACCAAATAATCATTCTGAACATGTTGGCCAATATAAGCCAATGGATCTGCCAAATATTTGGCAAGACCTAGATATTTCGAAATCGCTTTAGTACCTTTTTGAAGAGACAACAACTGAAGCCGAGTAGAGGTAGAGTTGGCAAATGATTGTTGAGAAAAATTTTGACGAAGATGCTTCCAAATCTTACAAGAAGTAGACAACCTGACAGTCAAAGAAACCGAGTATGGATAGAGTTGGCAAGGGATTGTTGAGAAATTTTTTTATACGAAGATGCTCCCAAGTCTCACGAGAAGTAGACATCGATCACCAAGTAATCATTCTGAACAGGTTGGTCAACATAAGCCAATTGATCTGCCAAATGTTTGGCAAAACCTAGACATTCTGAAATCGCTTTAGTACCTTTTTGAAGAGACAACAACTGAAACTGAGTATAAATAGAGTTGGCAAGGAATTGTTGAGAAAATTTTTGACAAAGATGCTCCCAAATCTCATGAAAAGTAGATAACCCGACTGTCAAAGAAAGAACAGGCTCTGTGTAAAGACCCGTTTCGAAAATTACATTTGTATTCATTGAAATTACGAAAATACCCCTAACTACGAAAATATTGACTTTCGTTGACCTTCGTCCGTTGACTTAGAATTTTTCTTTTATATTATTCTCGTAGAACTCGTCAATACAAATGCATAGGCACGATCAGAATCAAATTCGGAGTTAAAAGGTAGCTTGTACGAATTTTAGAACGTAAGGGTATTTTGGTAATTTAGCAAGTGGAGATTTTCCCCCACTTTGGACCTCTACATGGGTGACACATGGCACCCCATTTCTAGTGCCCTTTTTCCCTTTTCCTCCTGTGACTTTCTTCTTTCTCTAGAATTCTCTATCTCTCTCTCCCGTTTATACTCCTCATCTCTCCGACGAACTCACACACACACACACACATACATACATACACACAGACAACAACCACCACACCACCATCGCCACCACTTGGACCCTTCCTTCTCTCCCTCACCTCTTCGATCTCACTATCTTTTCTTCTCGTCATTATCCAAACATTTTCTAAACGAGTTATCATCGTCTTCGACGAAGGTAAGTCGAACCACCCTTCGATCTTCCTCCTTAGTAGTTTAAAAGGCTTAGTGGTTGAATGAAAAATGGTTTTTGGTGAAGGTTTAAAAGTGAAAATTTCTCGGGAAGCATTCTCCATTTTTTCGGAGAACACCGTAGGTTGTACGCCATTTTTTTGCCGATCTCGACCTTGACACAACCCCATCTTGGTACGAATCTCTTCTTCTCATGTTAAGCATCATTTTGGCTTTTGAATCTTTGAAAGTGGTGTTAATTTGAGCTCAAACGGAGCTTGGGAAGGTTTACCCAGTTTCCAATTGAACCCATGGCCTGGACCCGGGTGGACCCGACCCTTGACTCACAACCCAAACTGAAACCCGGCCAAAAACTTAGGCATATGTAATTCAAGACCAAACTAATACCAACCCAACCCAGTCAAATAGTCAAGGCCCAAACCCAATCCAAAACCCGGCCCAAACCTTTGGGCATATACTCGGCCTAATCCATTAGCCTGAACCCGTTAACCCAAGCCCAAACCCAGATCACATCCCAGGTCCATGATCGACGGGTAGGTCCGCACATGGGCGTGCATGGAGCACAGGTGCCTCCGCTGGTGATACTGTGCTCTGCCGCCATGATCACAATGGCGCCGACGATTTTTCTGGCGAACTTTCTGACGACTCAACACAACTCGTGCGACGTTGCGACAGCGCGCGTAGCAGGACTTGGGGGTACCCGAGGTCCCTCCTGAGGTTTTTCGACGTGCCAAGTTCGAAATTCAACCATTTTGGTAGAGTTTTTTTAAATGTACTCTATTTATGTTTAGGTGCAATGGTTGGAAACGATCCAGTCCACCCTAGCTCAAGCGGCTCTCCGATAGAAGTGTACTTGTGAGTGGACCCCTTCTTAACTTATATGTTTTTATAAAATATTAGCCTAGCATGCATTTCATATTTCATGATTTGAATATGATTTATAATATGCTTTATGGACTTTTATATTTCCGGTTTATGAAATAATTATGATTTATTGAATTTATGTTTTATTAAAGATTATGAAATATTGGTTTTGCGTATAAGAATTTCTATGGCTTTTGATTATGATTTATTTCATGGATCTATGAATTTGAGTTATCTATCATGGGTTTATAAGATGACTTTGAGCTTTTGAGCTCTTGATTTGATATGAGATTTTGAGGTATGTTTTCAATACTTATCTAGTGGGTTATCATACAACACATCCACACAACACGGGCCATAGGACACAGTTGATGATATTTATGTATATACCTATTCTCTGGCGTAACCCGGAGTTGTACAGTTTCACCTTCGGGTGATGGACCATGGTTTCTTCACTAGCATAACCTAGTGTCGTACAACTTCACCTTCAGATGATGGATAGGTACTGCCTTCGGGTGACTATGATACCCCTAAAGAGTACATAGTTAAAATTTACGGATTTTCCTTCGGGCAGCATTTTCAGTATTAATGAGCATGGTTTTACACGTACATGTTTTACGAATGTTTTGCGTGGCATGCTAGGATTTTCATAAAGCCTACTATGTAGTACTATATATGTGTTTTCAAAATATGGGGTTAGTATGTTAAAAAATAAATTGGTTTTTCCTATTATTAGTAGTATTACTATAAACTTTAGTCCACTCACCTTTTTGGCTTTTGTGCCCCCTTAGGACATAGCGACGAAGAGTACGGCCCGAGCTTCGAGGCATTTCCTTACCAGTGACCTTGCATCTCTCCACTGGAGTATGGATTCCTTTTCTGATCATTGCACTTGTTGCTCTACTTTTCTCTAGCACTTTCGTTAGCAGTATGCTATGGACATATTCATGGGCCTTGAATACCTTGTTTGTTCATGTTTAAATTGAATGTATTATGATTATTGATTATGAATATTGCGTATTTGTTGTGAATGTTGTTTCTTGCATAATTTTTGTATTCCATGCTCCTTTATATCCTCACAGATTACACACACTCATGGCTTTCGTCATCCTTGGGTGGCGGCCAACACGTGTCATCCAAGTGTCATTTAGATATCTAGGTTGGGGCGTGTCACTCTGTAAGCGCAGCACACAACATGCTGACAAGTGTTTGATCAATCTAGTACCACACCAGGTAATCGAGGTTGGGAACGCTAGTAGTCATAGGAAGCACCACTGTAAAGGAGTCAGAATCAGCAGAGGCATTTGGTAAAGTTGCAGGAGTGGTGGCGGTGATAAAATGAGAAGGGCAATGGTGGGTTCCATCTACAAAACGCCAAAAGTTTTGGCCTATCAAAAAGGCTTAACTTGACATTCCCAAGGTAGATAATTAGATTCATAAAGTTTGACAGAAACTAGTGTAGAAATATTAGGGATTGGAGATGTAGGAGAAGAAGTTACGGAAGCAATGGAAAAAAAAAAGGATTAGAGGCTCAATACCATGTGAAGTTTCAGATTCTCATTAACTTTAGGGTAAACTTTACAAGGCTTTATACACCAAGAGGTCTAAAGAATATAAGGGTCAGCTATACAATTAAATGCAAATTACAAATGAATGAAAACAACTCATTCTAACTGCCTTTGTGATAAAACCGCATCCTGACTACCCTTTGTTGAAGAGTTAACTTTTGTGTAATTAGTTTAGTTACCTATTTGGGTCCTTGGAATCAGGTTGTAATTAGGAAACATGTTATTTGATGTTTCTTTCCTTGTAAATCACTTTTGTACATTATATATTTTCCTCCTTGGTGAGAAGAATAATATCATAAAATTAAGCCCCAAGTTAAGCTTTACTTAGCATGGTATCAGAGCAGAGATTGTAGGATTTTTACTAGATAAGCTTTACTTAGCATGGTATCAGAGCAGAGATCGTAGGATTTTTACTCTGCTCGTTCCCTCAAGCAAACTCGGCCTTCCCATGGAGAACCTACCACCACTCCACGGTGGAAACAACCCCATCCTAACTGATTTTACTCCTACTCCAAACACTATAACCCTAAACCCTAACTGATCTTACCATGAATCCTACCCTACCTATACAGCACGTTGTTACACATATTGTCCATCATGATTCATCTACTGCTTTGAGTTTCTCCGACATGTTTCCGGAGTCCTCAGCTAACTGTGGTTATGTTTTTAATATGAATAGTGATGATACTCCATCCAGATGGATCATTGACCCCGATGCCACATACCATATGACTTATGATCCCACTGATTTAGCTTATGATAATGTTCCACTTCAACGTAATATTACTAATACTAATGGAGTCACCTCACCTGTAACTAGCACTGGCACCGTGTGCCTCACGCTCACTCTCTCTTTGCCTCATACATTACTTATACCTTCACTAAAGCATAAATTAATGTCTCCTGGCCAAGCTACTAAACAATTGAACCGTTGTGTGCTAATATATCCAAAGTTTTGTCTTATACAGGATATTTTCACGAATTGGATAATTGGTTGTGGTACTAAGATGGGGGATCTCTATTTTATAGATGATGTCAGTACTGGACGGGTCAATCTTGCTCAAGTAGCCGTTGATCACAAACGACGTCAGATATGGTTATGGCATCATCGTTTGGGTCATCCATCTTTCAGTTATTTGCAGCATATGTTTCCGAATTTATTTGTTGGTTGTTCAATTTCAGACTTTAAATGTGACACTTGCATACTTGCCAAGAGTCACCGTGTTTCTTATCCATTGAATTCTAATAAAAGTGTTATTCCTTTTGGTCTTGTTCATTCGGATGTTTGGGGACCATCTTCGATTACTACTTCATCTGGTATTCAGTGGTTTGTCACGTTCATCGATGATTGCACACGGATGACATGGTTATATATTCTTAAGCATAAAAGTGATTTTTTTCGGCTCTTAAGACCTTCCACACCATGGTTCAAACATATTTTTCTACTAAAATACGAATTTTGTATTCTAATAATGGCGGTGAATATGTTAATAATGATTTTTCACATTATTTAATTAATCACGGAATTCTTCACGAAACTACATGTCCTCAAACTTCCCAACAGCATAGGGTGGCTGAGCGCAAAAATCGCCATCTCTTAGAAACAGCTTGGACCATGGATGTTACTGTTGATCTTCCGCTGCCACTAGCAGAGCCAACCGCCGCCGTAGTGTTGCCCACAAAGTCAATGACAGGCACTGCCGTGCCATCCTCACCCACGGCAACAGTGGCAGGCACTGCCGTGCCGTCCTCACCCACGGCAACAGTGTTGCCACCTATCAACTTTGAGACTTATACTGATACTATTCCCCCTCGTTTCCAAATATAGTACCATGAGGTGACCATGCTCTTGAGAATATTCTTGAGGTAAGCTATACTATCCTTGTTGATGTACTAGTTGTTCTGAATTATCAATTACCTTTTAGGCACAACCGGGGAAAGCCACCCAATCGATATTCACTGAACACAACGAAAGGCTCTAAATACCTTATCGCCAACTATGTGTCATCACAGAAATTATCAAAACCTGGCAAAGCTTTTGGACAACAAATATCCAATGATAGCACACCAAGTTCATTGAATAAGGCACTATTTGACGATCTATAAACCAAGGCAATGGAGGAAGAAATGGTTGCACTCCAGAAAAATCAAACATGGGATTTAGTTCCACTACCCTGAGGAAAGAAGAGAGTTGAGTGTCGATTGGTGTACACCATCAAGTACAAAGCTAATGGGTCTGTTGAACAATACAAAGCACGATTGGTGGCTAAGGGATACACTCAGATGTATGGTGTTGATTATACAGAGACATTTGCCTCTGTAGCAAAGATTAATATGATAGGAGTATTGCTTTCATGGCAGCCAACTTAGATTGGCCATTACAACAATTTGATGTGAAAAATGCTTTCTCACATGGTAATCTTAAAGAAGAAGTGTATATGGATATTCCACCTGGTTATGCATCAGTTTTACAACCCGGAGTAACATGCAAGTTGAATAAAGCGTTGTATGGGTTGAAACAATCACCTCGAGCATGGTTTGGTATGTTCCGGATGGCTATGAGGAAATATGGGTTCATGCAGAGCAATTCCAATCATACACCTTTCTTGAAACTTCGAACGGAAAAATTGACAGCACTTATCATTTATGTGGACGATATGATTGTTATGGATGGCGACAAAGAGGAAATTTCAAGGCTCAAAGATTACCTAGCAACCGAGTTCGAGATGAAAGATCTTGGTGGTTTTAAATATTTCTTGGGGATAGAAGTAGCTCGATATAAACATGGTATATTTCTGTCTTAAAGAAAATATGTTCTAGACTTGCTAGCTAAAACTAGAATGCTTGATTGTAAACTGGCTGACAGCCCCATAGTCCAAAATCACCATCTTGCTGTGCATCCTGATCAAGTTCCCACTAACGGAGATCGTTATCAAAGGTTAGTTTGGAGGTTAATTTATTTATCTCACACCAGGCCTGATATTACATATGCAGTAAGTGTTGTTAGTCAATTTATGCATTCTCTGAGTGATGCACATATGGGTGCGATTGAACGCATCCTACGATACCTAAAGTCCTCATCGGGCAGGGGCATCATATTTTCCAAGAACGATCATTGTCGAATAGAAGGTTACACAAATGCAGATTGGGCAGGCAACATTACTGATCGTCGGTCCACATCTGGTTACTTTACATTTGTGGGAGGAAATTTAGTGACCTAGGGAAGTAAGAAACAGAAAGTGATGGCTTTATCAAGTGCAGAGGCGGAATACAGGGGTATGGCAAAAGGAGTATGTGAACTATTATGGCTTCGGAGGTTACTTGGTGAGCTCGAGTATTCTTCAAATTCAACCTCAGATTTATTTTGTGATAATAAAGCAGCTATCAATATCTCACACAACCCAATTCAACATGATTGCACAAAACATGTGGAAGTTGACAGACACTTCATTAAGGAGAAGTTGGATGGGAATATTATTCAATTACCGTTCATAAAGTCAGAAGATCAATTGACGGATATCTTAACTAAAGTTGTTGCAAGTCAAGCGTTCTACAACTCTCTTGACAAGTTGGGCATGAACGACATTTATGCACCAACTTAAGGGGGAGTGTTGGAGAGTTGACTTTTTGTAATTAGTTTAGTTACCCATTTGGGTCCTTGGAATCAGGTTGCAATTAGGAAAGATGTTATTTGATGTTTCTGTCCTTATAAATCACTCTTGTACATTATATATTTTCCTTCTTGGTGAGAAGAATAATATCAGAAAATTAAGCCCCAAGATAAGCTCTAATTAGCACCCTTGTCTAGAGGAAAGATAGAGAATCAACGCGGGCTCATATTTGAATAAATGAAACATTTCGGCATAACAAAATTTGGTAAATACGTAGTAATACTTGTTAGAAATCATAGTTGATCAATCACCTGGAAGAAACCCCCAATCTTTGCATGCCAGGTCCAGTTTTGAAAGCTCCTCCTTGTGCCCTGTTGAGAGCAAAGAGAAATCAATGGTAGGAATCTCCGAAGAAAGCTGACACGTATGGTGCGCTCTCTTCGGCATGTCCTCTTGATTCTTAACAAGGTATCTTTGAGGGACATGCAAAGGGTTACTCTCTGCTATTTTCTGAAGATTTGGTGATGACAGAGAGGAACCATAAGTCGGCGGGACTACAACCTCCTCTTGAACGAGTGCCACATCCATGTATGAATCCATGTTCCCTTCTCGGAGTGTTCAGCTTAAAATTGTATCGATAACTCTAAGTACTCGGGGTTTTATAGACCAGATCAGCGCTCTAAGTGATTTTGATAAGGTGGATCTTCATCCTGCCTGATTTTAGTTGCAGAACAATTGGAGCTTTCCTACTGTTGTATCATATTGGACGTTATGAAACCCCGCTTTGAACCCTTAGTAAATTTCGTCGAGATAATCCTATTATATGCATCTAGATACAGAGCTTTTCATTAAGATACTGACAAAACAAACATTCTAAAAACCAACAGGAAACTGCCGTCTGAAGTCGATTTAATGGCCTTCGAGTTTATGCTAAAGAGGACCGTATTTATATCCTTTGGTTATGTGACAAATGAATTATTTGGCGATTATAATACTCACAACTACAAAACCAAACAGGAAACTGCGGTCTAAAGCAATTTAATTTCTTTCGAGTATTTGCCCAAGGATCACATCTTTTGGTTACATGTTCGGAGATGATAATTTACGTAAAGCATGCACATCAAGAGCGATGTAATCTGGTTTTAGCATTACTCGTTTCTTTAAGAGAGAATTAATTGACAGATGGGGCTAGTTTTAATCTCAATTCTCAACTGTAACAAGCTGAATTTTTACACAATCTCATTCCTAAACGTTTGATCGAAATCCTTTGTAATAAAAATAAAAAGCTGCGTCAGAAAAAAAAACAAAAAAAAAACCAGTAGTTTCTTCCAAGTATAGATTAGTACTACAAAAGCCATTTGCTTCATCCTCTTCAGCCATTCCTCATTGGGGAGGGCAGAAAGTGATGACGTACCGCGAAGCCCTGCATTTGTTAAGGCTGGAGGAGTCATCAAAGGCATAACTATAAGCCTTGGGGCATATGGCCTTAAACAGATGCGCGAAAAGGGTCGGTTTGCAAGTGTTCGGGTTTGCGTAGCTTCCTGTGCAGCAATACTTCGCAGACTGCATAGCCAAGCAGGCACTCTTACATCCCACCACCCTGCCTCCTCTCCTCACTTCCAATGCAGACGGGCAGCAAACGTTCAAATCAGCCTCGCACGAGGCAACACCGCACCCTATTCCGCCACCAACCGGCTTCATTGACACAGGCAAGTTAAAGCCGTCAACCAAGCTCACGTCATAAAAATGCAGGGGTGAAGTTGATGATCCAAGCGTCATTTCAACCACGGTCGCTGGAGGCACGCCTCCTTTTCCTTGGCAACGCAATTGGCCAAAACAATCTCCGGTCTCACAGTTGCCTATTCCATTACTGTCAAAGGAGCAACCCTGCCTGCCCCATATCCTTCCTGACCACTTCTCAGGCACATCAAGAACTGATTCCTCGCCGCTGCCAAGATGGAAACCGCCACTTTCAGGAGTGGCTAGGCCTGCACTGCCAAGTATACCGGGCCATATACTTTCATTGCAGTTGTTCACTATAATCAGTTGAGCCCCATCTGCAACAATAAAAGTAAAAACATAATTTGAAACCGAAAAAATATGACATAGGGCAATAATAAATAGAGTACAAGCAGAGGTGGCATTTTAAGACACTACACACGTTACACAACTCGATCCCCAAGAATCGAGGGCACGCGATTAAAACACAAACAACACTATTGAACTAATACTATATTAATAAAATGATAACTTTTCTCATTTTTCTTATGAATAGTACGAGGTATTGTATTATCATACTAATATG
>JADOBS010301465.1:0-12159 GCA_015708375.1 Cydonia oblonga
GTAATAGACCAAAGCATCTCCACCCCTAACAAAAAATAGCCTAGTCAATTTTATTAAAATATTATTATTATTTATTATAAAATAATAAAAAATAATTATTTTATTTTTAATTTCTGTAAAAGCTCTTTGCAGCTTCTTCTTTCCCAACTTCACTCCCGCACCCCCCCCATCTCCACCCTCCATCGAATCCCTACCTCCCCTTCACTCTCCGCTTCCTCTCCACCGCCCTCTGCGGTCCGACCCGCCCCAAACTGGTTGACATCGGCGCCCGACCTCGCCAACTCCAAACCCACCGCCTTTGGACCTACGCCCTGACCTTCAGCTGCATGCCGAATTTGTATGTCATCATCCTCAATAGCTTCCAAGACCAGCTCGTCCTCAACAAGAAGTTCTGGGTCGGCGGCCTCGTCCTCGAAGGTAGCGTCATCCAGCCGTCTTCCTCGCCGGAGATGGAGTTCTTCGTCATCGATTTCATATCGAGATGTCAGCCTAACGTCATGTAGGCCGGTCCCAAGGTCTGTCAATTTTGGGCTGGCCTGGAGACCAGCTTGGGCTGGGTGCCAGGAAAAATTCTGGAATGGAGCAACTTCCCTAGGTGCCGGGCCATTTTTTTGGCTATGTGCCGGCCTATCCCACCCCCGGTGGACTTGCTCTAATGGTGTGGGTCAATTTCAAGAACCATTTTATGATAAACCCTTTTAAGATTGAAACACAATGAGAATGATAAAATTTTCTATTATACTGTTCGACAAACGTTACAAAGAGCTCCATGAAGCATGTAAGAGATCACCAAGTTTTAACCGTAGTAATAGGCGTACAAATACAACAATAATATTACAAGGTCAGTTTCCGGGGGTCATGTGGAGGCAGTTCGAGATCCATTAAAAGCGAAAGACGATGAATCCAGCAACCAAGAGACAAACTACAAGCGTTGGACCAATACTGGCAGAACCCTAATCCTACTCTGTGAAGTTCAGTTAATCAGAGTAACAACCATTTCATTTCCAGAGCTTGACAAACTTGTCGTGACTAGCCGAAGCAACCAAACCAGTACCAGTTGACACAGACAATGCAGCAATAAGTCCTTCGTGTGCTGATAGAGTCATCGTCTTGTTCTCCGTCATGTTCCATAACTCCAGTGACTGTAAATATTTTCTCAGCTAAAATTATCAGTAAAGGATCTTTTTTCCAGGAGGTAAAATGGGAACGCACATCCTAACGGTTTGAGAGAATAGTGATTTGCTGGAAAAGATGTAACGAACATTACATAAGCATAGTAATGCAGAATTGACTTGCCTGATAACAGCCAATGACCAGCAGTGAAGTATATGTAGGATGGAAAACGCATGAATGAAATTTATTTCCGTTGCAGCTCAACTCATGAACGCATTCCCCTTCGCCTCCAGCTCCAAGTGTCCAAACTCTTACAGAGTCCTCGCTGACAGATGCAAGGAACTCGCCAGAAGGATCCCAACACACAGAATGGATAGGCTTAGTATGCCCCTGCATTCAAATCCAAATTCCAATTAATGCAGATGACAATGCATATAAAAATAACATAATCAATTTCAATCACAATTATGAAAAAAATTGGTGAGACAAAATGTTAGACTGACCTGTAATGAATGTCGACAAGTCTGAGTCTCGACATCCAGTATAGACACAACATTCTCAGCGGCTGCAGCAAGCAATCTTCCAAGACGGGGTTGAAATCTCATTTGTGCTGTACCACCCTAATACATTCAAGCATAAAAGAATTTAACAAAACGTAAATAATATGAAAACCACCACTACTCCACCCCCATCAACTTCCTGCATCCCAGAAGACAAGATTATACCTTGAACACGCTCGAGCAGCTGCCATTGTTAATACTCCAGTAGCGTATCTGACCATCACTGTCACAAGAACAGATGAGGTCATCTTTATTTGGGTGGAAATCTAATGACATAACAGAGGCTGAATGTCCCACAAAGGTACGGAGAGAATAACCAGGCTGCAGATTTAAAACATAGAGAAGGCTTAATACACACATCCACAGCATGTCACAGGGAAGAAAAACAAAAGGATAAATCATCCTTTTAAGAATAGAGCCACCAACTCGGCACCCGAGCAATGAAAAAGATTATTACAGCATATATATAAACTTGTAACGGCAAAGATTACAGAATATATGATAGAAATCAAACTAGAAGTATTATACTTAGTTTGACTACTCAGTCTTCAAATCTCGAATCAATAGGTTAAAATCAGAGTATAAGCTAAGTAGATGAATAGGACAGAAGAATTTTCAACTAACATTGTCAGCATCCCAGACCCTGACAGTCTTGTCAAATGAAGACGTTGCAAGACGTGGCATGCTCGGACTAAAACGAACATCAGTTATCAAAGCTGAATGTTCTTCTAGCGTACTTTTTGGCTTTAATGTATCTGTGTACCATAAAACAGCCTGCATAATACACATATCAAGAACACACTAAATAAGAACAAGCATCACAAAAAAATAAACGTTAAAGCTTTTAAGAATTAAACTAAACAAAAGACTTCACATGTAAATGTTCTGGAAGAATCAATTAGCCAATATGTAGCAGCAGTTCTTAATCCTCCCACAGAAGTTATTAGCAATTTAAACATTCATTCCCTCACCTTCTTATCATGGCCCCCACTAGCAAGAAACTTTCCGTCTGATGAGAAGTGACAGCTTGTAACCTTGCTTACGCTTGCTCTAATAGAGTTTACTTCCGTAAATGCGAACCCTGCAGTCAAATTCAAATTCTGAGCTCTCAAAGTAAACAATAATATCTACAAATAACCAGGTTTACTTATTTTAATTATTTCAAAAAGAAAATAAATAAAAAATAAATAACTATGATGAACCAAATAACACTCACAAATGCAATTCCCTGAAACCAAGTACACAGCCAAAAAGATGTAATTGAATGGTAAGGTTGCAGAAAAACAGGTTGAAAAATCTTTGATTAGTTGACTGTATGCTATTTACTTCCTATGATAAGTTACATCTACATTCTCTAAGATGAGAAGAACGAGTATTGACAATGTTTGTGAGTTTGTGGACAACACAATTACCAAAAATATGTGGTAGTTAATATATGTGAGATAAAAATTGATAAAAGTAAAAAGACAAAGATCATTGATTGAGACTTGTAATTCAATACCTATGACTTGCACCATCCTGGTTTTTATGAATGTATATATCTACCTAACATTCGAGAAAATAAGAAAGAATTGCATCGCAGTTGAGAAAACACTGGTAGATACCACGTTCAGGAAATGTAAAACGAAGAATTTATTCAACAACATGGCATCCACCGCACCTTTGCTGACATCCATACATCGACCAACAGCATCTCTATGATCCACATCATCAGGGGATAAAAAAGACTCGACATTATCATCAAGAGACCCATCCTCTACAAATCGATCCATATCACCCTGCAATTCAAGATCTTTATCATCCCACTGCCAAAATGGAATCCCAATGAGAATCCGTGCAAGGAATTGCCAATTCCTTCTAATACAAGAAGATGAAGAAGTCACTCACCAACTGATGTGCTGGTGAAGTAAGAGTACCGGTACCATCAGCGCCAAACATCATCAGAGGCTTGGAGGAGCTACCACTATGGGGCAAGGCAGGCATTGAGATTACATCTCCAGGAGTGTGAGTCGAGGGAGTTGAAGGGGCTGAACTTGGGGAAGGCCCAGCTGTGTTTGCTGTACCAGTGCTATTGGCAGGCCCTGAAGATGACACTGGCTGCTTTCTCTTTCTTCCTGCCTGGTTTTTTGAAACCTTAAATTGCATAGGCAAAACCGTATCAGGAGCTTCACAAGAATTCTAAGGAACATGTAAATAAAAAGTTGAAAAATAACTACTCTACAAGATTGTAATTTTATAAGCATTACAAGCCTGAGTTAATTGACCAAGAAAAGTTCACAAGAAATAACCATAAAAGGACAGACCTGATCATTTCCTCGAAAAGAGTTTGACATGCTACCATCCACAGTGATGCTGCCAGCACCCCCCATTTTATCTTGCTGATGGGGATTGAGATTTGAATTTTGCGACTGCTGATTAGAAAGACCATGCTGTTGAAGCTGTTGAAGCTGTTGCTGCTGCTGTTGGGGATTGCTGTTTTGTTGCTGCTGTAGTTGAGCCATTTTTAACTACAAACAAACAGTCTCAGAAGCCAAAGAGAATGAACTGTTTGATAACATGTGGAAGTACAGAGGGGGTAAATACTGCCACCATAAGAACTACAAGTGAAATGAAACTACAACTACAAGTGAAATGGACAGAGATTGGAGTACCTTAATCAGCATATCTGTGTCTCCACGAGGCAAAATAGGGCCACCAGCTTGAAGAGGTGATCCCATATTTGTTACCACGTCGCCAACAGAATTTGATAGGCCATCCTTCCCAAGACCGCAATTCATTAGCATTCTTAGTCGTCTACTTTCATCACTGGCAGCAGACGGTGATGTCATATTTTGCTGAGCAAGCACAAGTTGCTGGTGTTGTGGTGTCAACATCTGAAGCTGATGAAAGGGCTGGGGAGCTTGTATGAAAGGTTTCTGTTGCTGAAGAAGTCCAGAGCGAAGCTGCTCCAAACCCTAACAAGGAGAAAAACAGTTGTAGAGTATTGATGAGTGATACTCCAATCTTCAGAAATGCAATGAAACAAATGATAGAGATTTTAATTTTAAACGAACATTAGTCACTTCAAGATTCTAAACTTCAGAGACGGACAACAAACAAACTAATAGAGTTTCCAAATTCAGAAACAATGTAATTTTGATACATTTAGCGCAACTACTACCATTGTTTTAGTACAAGATCAGAAACTCAAGAAAAGAAATGGTCCAAATAGACATAAGAATCCTCTAAAAAAGGCTGAGAAGCAAAAAAAGTATCCAGCCATCAAAAACTTACAGTGAGCGGCCATCCTTTTAAAGTCAAATTGTTTCCACCCTGATTTGATCCTGAAATCAAAGAATCTTACATGTAAGGTACAAGCATCATTATAAAATACTGTCAAAACCTACAAAAAAATTTAACTCTATAATTACTAAATTACTAACTCACAAATTACTTTGGAATAGCAGGATTCCAATATAAAAATAGAAGCAGACCAATATGCAAACAATATTTCAAAAGAGTGAGACATGGTCAATCAAACATCAAAACAGACAAAACAAGAATACCAGGAATTCCTATCAATGATCCCTCAGGACATGCAGCTCTGGGATTCAATACTGGATTTATTTCAGTCTTTATGTCCTGATTCCATATACAAGTCAGAACAGATGAACATGATTCAAAAGACATAAAATGGAATTCCACATAAAACTAAGCATACCGGTGTAGACCCTGGCAATTGCTGATTTCGAGCTTGGACTTGTTGAGTCATCCCACCAGCTGTACCATGCAAAACTTGCCTGCAAAAAAGAGCTCACTGTTTTATATATGATGTTGATAACAGGATTAAGTAACAGCTTCCACATCCAAAACCCTGAATGAATGAGTAGTTATGCGGGCACAGCATACGAACTAACATTTTACAGTTTTTCGAGATATATGCAGGGTGACCGGGGTCGCACTTTACTCTAAATCCTAAAAATACAATATCAGAGCAATCCCAATTTTCCTATCATCAATATGAAACTGTTTTCTGCGATCCCTAAATTTCTGTGCATTTAGTAGACTAGAAGATAAATTGCATAAACAAGTCCACATCATTTCTCAATGTATCCTGAGGCTAAACAAGCAAATAAGAATAGTTGAAAAATATAGTCTTAGAGAAACGCACCCTGAAGGCTGGCCAGTTGCTGCGGCTGACTTCAATATTGAAGCATGATTTTGATCCAAAATCTGGCCCACATTCTCACCAAATCTCTGCTGCAGATTGTTCCTAATATGGTCAGAAAACTGTTAAGGTCATTCTATTCAACATAATAAGGATAATTCACCTACCTTCATAGATGCATCATCCATAGAATCTCTCTGAAGAGGAAGTTTTAATCTTTCCTCATACACCTTTGCAGCCATGGCAGTCGCTGTTCCAGGATTTTGTCTCATGAGAGGATCATTTCCAACAAGCCCATTTGTAGGTCCATTGTGGAGATGTGCCCCATCTCTTCTCTGTTGCTGCTGTGGTTGCTGCTGTTGCTGCTGTGGTTGCTGCTGTTGCTGGTGCTGCTGCTGCTGCTGTTGTTGTTGTTGCTGCTGCTGCTGCTGAACATGCCTTTGCAACATGAGTTGCTGCATTTGCAGCTGCTGCTGCTGTTGTTGTGAGTTTTGCGGTTGCTGGGAATGTTGCTGTTGCTGTTGTTGTTGCTGCTGCTGTTGCTGCTGCTCCCTTGCTTTAATCAACTGAGTCTGCAGTTTGAATATGTCATGAGCTTCCAGAAGGCACTACCTTGTTTATAAGAACTATAAGAAATACCCTTGTAAAGCTTGTGATTATCAGTCCATATCACAGGAACCACAAAGACATCAAATTAATATGGCTAATTCACTATAAGTAACTTTTGTAGAAATATACATGTAGCTATAGTAGACAAACAAACAGTATTCCTCACTACTATTTGATGCCTCCACTGAAAAAGATCGTGCTTATTAGTTACCATCAAGCGTGAGGTTGAGTGTGTTCATCCAACTTAGGCATTACAGTCAAATTAAAAGGCTCTACCGATGTCATGTCATTAGTGTCGAAGACCAACAGATATTCACCTTGGCCTACACATGAAGTTCAGTGAAAACGCACCAAAACAAAAAGAAAAAGCACCCTTCTCCAGGCCAATACTGTAATTATAAGCTCAACAAAACAACCCATAAAGCAATTAGAAATTTGAAAAAGTGGTTGAAAGATACAAAGTACTTGTTACTCAAGAATGCAAAACAATCAAAAGTTCTAGCACTCATCTGAAATTGTACAGGCCAGCATATTTTCAGTTCACACTTTCAGTTCACACAGGGGTTTAAGTCTTACGACCATCAAACAAAATGTGAACATAAAGTTTGGTGACGGGCTGAATACTTGTACATTGTAGCATATCTAGAACATTGAGTTTTAATAATTGTTTGCCAAAATTATAACGAAGGAATAAGATGTCTTGATGAATATATGATAGATCATAGAACATAAAGCAGATGGAAAATCAGAAGCAAATAAGTCAATACAACTTTTTCAGTGATTCAAACTATAAAGGAAAACGACATAGATCAGAAATCCAGGGTGAAAACTGAATGTTATTATATAAACAATAGTCACAGGAATTGGAGTAAACTTTTATCAAAATAAGAGTCAGAGTAAAACATGAAAGGGATCGACGGAGAATGATGTAACTGAGGATAAACAATTCACATATAAACTAGAGAAAGAAAAAGCAAGAATAAAAATCTCAAAATCTACTCCAACATAGGATCTCCATTTAGTTCTGTGAAAAAAAAATAAGAATGAGACTCCCCTGACATGAGAGTAGGAAGTGCATTCCATTTAAATTGGTTTGTGAAGAAAACATAAAGCATGAAACAAGCTCAACATTAACTATTCTATTTAAAGCTGGGAACTATCAGCTAGACAAAACACACCCTTTTCCTCTCTCTTAAAACTCTCATTGCAAATGATATATGGCCTACAGTATATACCAAGCTAATACATAATAAAGCATTCTCAAACCAACCTCAATGTATGATGCAGCAACCTCTGAATGCTTCTCATTAGTCCTAGCAATGAATATATCCCAGAAAACCGACCACCATTCAAATAGGAAACCTCCTGGCGCATCAATAGCTGTAAACCCATTTCTCAAAAACATTAATATATACAAGAATGGAACTTATAGCCAAAAGAAATATCAAAATGCAAGTTCAGCAAAGGAAAAAAAAAACTCATTTAAAAAGTAGTAAGAAATATAATTTCCATTACATGGTTTTTGTACCCCTTAGGTCAAAATTTCTGTGCTTACCAACCGGATCTGAGGATACTTTTCCTTCAGCTTGGAAAGCTTGTGCAGAAGCTTTTAAATCCCTCTTCACTAAATAATCATGGATATACACATCCAGCCTGTTAATCACAAACATTATCAGTCACACGAGTCGAAGGAGAAAAATCGAAACTTCACAGAGAAAAACAGTGAAAAACTATATTTTGGTTAACAAAAACCCAAATATTACTAAGAATAACAGAAATTATAGAGAGCTAAGTGATGTAATAGACAAGGCTCAGTCCAGAAACCCAATTTCTGCTGTAAAAAGTGAAGTAAAAGATGGCCCAAATTCATACCCGTTATAACAAACAAACCCTAGAATCCACACACTAATTGAAATTAACATACAAAACAAAAGAAAACAGGATAAAGAACCCAACTTTAATCCAAGCTCTGCAAAAACTAACAAACCCCAGAAAATCCCAGAAACCCAGAACCTGAATCGACCCAGAAAACAACGAGGCCAGTAAACTAGAAAAAGAAAGAAACCCAGATAAGGAACTAGGACAGAAAATGAAGAACTTACAATTTACAGCCCAAAACTTACATTTTATCAGCTTCCCAGTTGGTCTGAGACATGCTGCTGAAAAGCAAAATCTCACCCAAACACTGAATAATAATGCCAGATTCGCAAATGGCAACTTCTTCTGCTACTTTTCAGCTCTGAAGCAAATCAAACCCAGAAGAGAAAAGCAATAAATTATTGGTACAAAACATGGAAGTTCATAAATACAAAAAGGAATGTGCAGTAAGAGCTATAATTTTACCAAACGAAAAATACAAAGACAAAAAAAAAATAGCAAATATATAATTTTCAGCTGATGTCAGATTTAATCTTTTCCCTTTTTTTCCAATTTTGCTATTTAATACACAATATTGACATGAGAACAGTAAAATAATAATTTTGTACTTTTTAACAAAATAACAATTATATCCTTATTTTTCTTATTTTACTTTCTTTTTTGACAAAATGACAATCATATATTTACATAAGGAGAACAAAAAATAATAATTATGTAATATTAAAATAAAATATACACTTATTAAGAGAAATTATCTCACTATCTTTTTTTCGTACTCTTTCTAAAATTTTAAAAAGTAATCACACTTCTTAATAAAAATAACAAAAAATAAAATAAAATTAGTCATGCTCATCGGCTAGTAAATTAATATAGAAAGGAAAAGATGATAGGGACCTTCAAACCCTTTTTCCTTTTGGGAGTTAATCTTTAATGTGGCTGTTGTATTTCTTTTTTCTTGTTTTTCTTTTTTTCTTTTTTTTTCTCTTTTTTCTCAAGTGACTAGGAATTTTTCTGAAAGCGTTGAAGTTGGAGTTTGGACCGTTGGTGGTGTTGGAGCTGCCGTTGCAGATATCACAATGGTTTTCCCGATTGAATTTACTTAATCAGCCCTCAAACCCTGTCAAATTTTCAACCTAACACCACTGAGATCGTGCAAAGCTTTTTGTTGTAATGACTGAATTGCCCTTTCATATTGTCTTAAAGTAATGTGTTTATCAAATATTAAAAAAAAGAGTTAATTTCAATTTATTAGCTGAGGTTTTTGGTTTTTAATATTTAATAAATTAAAATTTTAAATTATTATTAATATTTTTAAAATTTTATTTAAAATTTTAATTTTTTTATAATTAGAAAAAAAAAAATTTATAGAATAAAAATTTTAAAATGTTAATAATAATTCTCAAGTTTTTTACTTAAAATTTCTAATTCTGAAATAATTTCATACAAGCTTTAAGTTATCTGTTAAAACAATCGTTAATCTATGACGGGGACGTCACTTTGTGTCACGTATTAATATGAGTCGTCATGAATATTAAAAATTTAAAATAATTAATAATTAATAAAAAAATATTTTCTTGCCCTCCGTTTTCGACTGCCCGCAAATCCCAGATCTTGGTCTCGATTTCAACGGAGGAGTCCTAAGGAGAAAATCAGAACAAAAAACATGATCCAAACCCCCAATCGAAGACACGCACCGCCGCCTTCCCCTCGTCCATCTTACACCGACCCACCGGTATCCGATTCCGACCTGACCAGTACCTCCATATCTCCTACAACTACAGCCCCCGCCATTTCAAAGACCTCCTCTTTCTAAATTTCTAATCCTACTCCTCCTCTTGGTCCTGGCTACCTTCGCCATCGGAATCTTCGCAGTCGTCCACTGCACCAAAACTACTCTGCCATTTCCTCCTTCGCCTACGACTCCGACTCATCCTCATGCGTCAAAAACGAAACTTTGACCCGTCTCGCCAACTGGGTCGGACACACTTTCTCTGCTTACTCGTCCTCTCTGGTCAAAGATTTGACATGGACCCAACAAGTCGTCTATGTCTTCCTCCCCTTCTTCATCGTTTTCCCAATTTTCTTCAGCGGGTACTGGTTCGTCGCCTACACTCTCAGCTCGACCTGCAGCGACGTTCTCCCTTTAGCTTACAAAATTTTGCTTCTGATTTTCGTGTTTTTCGTAATTGGGGTCCTTGTGTTGATTCTTGTGGTGAATTGGCACCGGATTGAGCTCACTGCCCTGCTTGATACTTGGATTGGTGGTTTACTACGCACTCATTGTTGAGAGTCGAAGGGAGTAATATATAATTTGACAATTCCAATGAGGGGCCGAGCAAGCCCAAGCGCCAGATGAAGACCCCATTTCAGCTCGAAACCCTCGAAAAAGCATATGCCTGTAAGTTCGATTCCTTTAATTTTTTTTGTAATTTTTGTATTGGATTTCGGTAGACCTGGTATTCGTGTCGTTTTCGTGTTATATCCGATATCTTAACGGGTCGTGTCGTGTAATACCAGTTAAAATAAACAGGTAAAATGACCCGATCCGAAATCGATCCTATAATATTAATGGATAATATGACCCAACCCGTTACCCGTGAAAGAAAATATATTTTAAATTAATAAATAATCAAATAAAAAACATAATAATTTTTTGAGTGAAAAAAAAGGTTGCACGCGTCAGTGGGACTCGAACCCACAATTGCTTAATTAGAACCAAAACACAAATCAATCTTCTAGTCCCAAAACTCAAATTTGATTACAGCCAATTTATGTGTACACCAATTTAATTCACACCCATACAGTCATACCCCTGTTTCCAAATTGTCATACTATTTGATATAGTAAATATTTATTCTCATTTATCTGACGGCTGCTATTTAAGTAAAGTTTTTAATAGTTTTTTAATTAATGTAAAAGTATAAAAAAATATAGAAAATATATATAAACACTCGTAATGACAAGCTTTGCAACTTTCGTGAAGAGCTTAACTTCGAAATTTGTCACTATAATCATATAAATCATAGATCAAAATTTCACTGTTGATTGTTGTTTACATTTACGCTTCATTTTTCTCATCAAATTTTATTTTTTTTCAGTTTTTTTTTTTCGAAAACATGATCTACTAGAGGATGCATGAAGATGAACAGTTTAGATCGTTGATATTATGTTCAAAGTTTTACGGTTAGTGAAAATATTGCTTGATGCTTATAACGTTTTTACAAACTATATGACATCGACTCATATTTCAATTAATCGTAAATATCAAAACGTGATATCAAAGATCTGAACCGTTCATCTTCTTACATCCATCAGATGATCATGTTTTCAAAATAGAAAATTTAAAAAAATGAAATTTAGTAACAAGAATAAAGCGTAAATGACAATCAACGGTTAAATATAAATTTAAGGTTTATGGATTATAGTGTTGGATTTCGAAGCTGACCGCTTCATGAAAGTTGTAAAGCTTGTCATTATGAGTGATTGTATATATTTTTTTTTACATTTTTTACACTTCTACAATAATTATTATTAATTTTTCCCTCAAATAAAAAATACTATTCATAAGGATTTGGAGGATTTTAAAAATCTAAACGATAATGTAAGTGTAACTATTATCTACTTATAGAGAAATAATAATGAATCACAAGTGTTTTTATATTCTTTCACATTTTTCATACTTGTATGTATGTCTTCTTAGTTCTTGCCCATACAAATACTATACCAGTTTATTTTAATTTTGAACAACATGTTAAGTAAAATTTATCCTAGTAAATAGTAATGATAATAAGAAACTCTCATAATAAAAATAAATAATGACTAAAACTTTTTTTTAACTTATATAGAATAATA
>JADOBS010301466.1:0-12161 GCA_015708375.1 Cydonia oblonga
CTTCCCCACGTCATCCGAGCAACGCCCAGCCCCCACCCCCACCCCCACCCCATCTCTCCGTTATCGTATCCAACAGCGGCTTCCACGAACGACGCGACGATCTCTGAGAGCCATAATCCACCATCACACCCAAATTCTCCTACTCCCCAAACCTCCCTGGACTTCTCCCCGGCGACGACGAAGAGCTCCACATAGGGCTTGGGCAAAACTGGCCGCTCATGCTTGAAGAATAAACCGCAGGAGACTGAGGGGCAGACGAAGACTGCTTCCTGCTGCTCAAGTGAGCTTTCTGGCTATGGAAGCCAATTCGAGAAGAGAAACATCAATCCGCAATGCAGTGTAGGGGAGGAGGAAGTAGACTACTGTTTTAATTTAGTTGAATACTGCAGATGGGGTGGGGGTGGGGGCTGGGTGTTGCTCGGATGGGGTGGGGAATAAGATAAACAGTAATCTTCTTTTCTTTGTTTTTTAAGTTTATAATTATATAGAAATAAAAATTATTTTTTATTATTTAAATATTTTTAATTTATATAATAATATTTAATTAGACTTATGGGACCTAATTACTTGAAACATCAGCACTTAACAGAATTTTTGACGAAATTGTGACGGAATGACTACATTGATTTGCGGCATTCAATTTCAGGGACTACATTGATCGATTTTCAATTTCAGGGATCATCTTGATGAGATAGGTCAATTTCAGGGACTATTTGTGATAAAAACCCTTTTATGAATGTATGTAGTTATGTGCTCGTTTTGTTGTGCATAATGTATTTTAACTGTGAAAATGTTATACACAAAACTAGTTTCATTTTTTTTAAAGACTGTTTAAGATCATTGCAACAAAAATACTCAAATTAAAGTTCATATACTGTCACATCCGGGCCTGGGAAGTAGGAATCACCTCTTGTGATCTGTACGACTATATGTGCTAGCAATGATTGATGAGATATGAACACAGTCGTACAGATTACAAGAGGTGATTTCGACTTATGTGCTAGTAATGATTGATGAAATATGAATAGAGTCGTACAGATCACAAGAGGTGATTCCGACTTATGTGCTAATAATGATTGATGAGATATGAATACAGTCGTACAGATCACAAGAGTTGATTCCGACTTATGTGCTAGCAATGATTGATGAGATATGAATACAGTCGTACAGATCACAAGAGGTGATTCCGACTTATGAGCTAGCTCTGATTGATGAGATATGGGTGCAGTCGTACAGGTCACCGTAGGTGACTCCGACTTGCATGCTAGTATGAGTTATTAAATACATGATGATTTATATTGCTAATGAGATACTGTGTAGTGGTATACTTTTGGATTTACTATTAGTGTACAATTGATTTCATATTTCTACGTAGTATGATTCTCTGAAAACTATATTGGTAATACATCGAGGGATTATTACATTTGATAATTGAATTGGTTTTGAATAATCTTTGTGTAGCTCACTCACACTTTCTATTTTGCACCATTCAGGTTCTAGTAGTAAAGTTCCTTATCGACGAGGACTAGCGGCACTTCCAGTTTAGGTGGCTACTTATAATGGTATGATTATTATCTTACCTCATTGTACTTTACTCATGCTCTGTATCACGCGTGAAATGGGTTCATACCCGCTCACCGCGCACTCAAGTATATAAGCACTTTTAGGTTTAAATGTTTTCACATTTTACACATTATCACATTCTATGGTTTCGTTACCTTCCAAGTGTCGGCCATCACGGCTCGATTCGAAGTCCTAATGGACTTTCCGGGTCGGGGTGTGTAATATACACTTCAAATGTATGGCATAAATCAAATTTTGGTACAAATTACAATTATCATGATGAATTGTTCATTTGTTTGAGAGATATGAATGACTAAAAGGTTCAGCAGAGTAATAATTTAAACTACGCTAATCTATATGGAAGATAAATTAAACTTGGGTGCAAGAGAGTAAGTGCACATTGCTATGTTTCAAATGATGTGAGTAAAAAATAAATGATTTTGACAGCTAAAACACTTGCATCACAATTCTGTTGACAATGAAGTGCATAAATGGAGCGAGCACAAGTAATTATCAGCTAAAACTAGCATACCGGCATTACACACAATTGATTAAAAATAAAAAATAAAAAATAATGAAAATGATTTGAAAATTTTGAGTTTTAACGATAATGATAAAATAAATGATGAAGTGAATAATATCAAGATTGATTTTTTAGTTTAAAAATATAATTTTTTGTTGAAATAAACAATATCAAAATTTTTTTGTTAAAACTCCCTTAAAAATATTCACTCTTTACAACTGAAATCCCAATTCAATTCAGTCATTTCCTTCGATTACTTATGTCAAAAAAACAAAAATGTGTACCAATTTATAACATTGAAAAAACGTGCCTGCGCTCGTGGCAAGGTGATAGAGGTGTCAAGTGCGAAATGGCGCCTCTTTCATTACTTTTTATATGACACCGATGGGTGACGCAAGAGAGCCAACAACTGGAAGTGGCAGCGTCTTGTATGTGTCACACCTGTTCTTGTAAACACCATTGCAATTTTAACGTGCTTCGTCCATCTCAGCATATAAATATCTACTCACTGCTACATATTCGTGAAGCAGTATTAACTGATTTTTTGCCAAATAGAAAATTTGAAAATGTAGCCATTTTCAAGATCATTTATTGAAATGTAACATACATTTTTTATTTATTATAAAACTAACTAAAATTGAAGTTAAAAAGACTTATTACTTTTAGTTTGAAACTCTTCCCGCTTCCAGAATCGTACGTGGTGTTTCTTTTCCAAATCTTCATACCCATTGTTTTTTTTTCTTAAACAAAATTTCCTCCACAAAATGCACCAAACTAGTATTGAATAAAATATAAACAGTCCAAAGACGGCAAATGTAGATAAAGTCGAAAATGTAATCTCATCACTTGTCTGCCTTAGAGACCTTTGCAGCAACTCGTCATCTGAGACGACCAGTCCCACTAACAGCAATGAGACCAACCTTTTGCCCAGGAGGATCATCACGGTTGACTCTTGTAGCATGTCCAAGTCCAATCTGTGGTTATTACCTCCTCCGTGAGGATGCTCGACTAGGTTCATAGCCACACCACCAAAAAGATTCACAAAACTTTTGTTAATTTTGACTGTTTCTTCATCTAGTATTGCAACTACTGCTTGGCGTGATCACTTGGTTCAATTACATTTGGGTAAAGAGAAGTTTGGTGGTGGTGTTTCAATGGAGATGAGGAGTATTAAGAGACAGCACACAAGTGTTAAGAGAAAGTTAAGGGTAATTAAGTCTTTTTAACTCTAATTTTGGTTAGTTTTATAAAAATTAGAAAATGTAGGTTATATTTCAATAAGTGATTTTTAAAATGACTATATTTCCAAATATCTCATTTATAATGAGCTGTCAATTTTTTTTTTAAATTTTAATTTTAGTGGATTACTTCCCTTATTTTTTTTAGTTGGCCAATTTTTTTTTTTTTTGAATTTTAATCGATTACCAAAAAACCTTATGTAAACTGCGTTACGTAACAAGTGTCCAAGAATAACACATCACTATTGTATTTCGCAAACAAACACTGACCTAACCTATTAATTATCGTGTCAACTTATTATGAAAACAAGATAAATCAAATGATCACACGCACTCAGCTTATGGGCTGATTTGAAAATCGGTGTACCCACCAGATTCTGGGCTGATATGAAAATGCAACCGTGGGGAGGGCCAAGGCAAGGATGTGTGGTATGGATTGAGGCACAAAGCCTCTAGCTTTGTACTGTTTAGGGATAACCCACCCTATGGCCCAAAGATATCTCATAAGTTCATAACAACCAGAAACAGACCGAAGTTTTTTATTCGATTTGCGGAAGCAGAACCAACCCAAATCAGGAAATCTAAGACCAATTCCAGAATCACTTTTCACAACAATGGCTAACATAATCTAAATGATTTGACAAAAGCTATAGTCATAGACAGATCTAGACTCTGGAATGTAAAGCCGCGAGTGAGCCAAATCCAATCCAGAAAAAAACTCAACAGCGAAGAGACACATCCACCGAAACATATGATTTCATTTTCATTTCATCAGTCCATGCACAACCAGCTGAACTCCGTCAAGAATGAATCACACATTAATGAGATAATGAACTTTGCATGTACTTATAAGTAATTGGACTACTTTCCATATTGCCATTTGGTTCTATGGTAGAACATCAACTTTCTTTAAGGTATCAAAGCACGTTGTCTCACGTGTGAAGCCCAACGGCCACACGTGCTCCATGTCACCCAAGTTGTGTGTGTCCGCGTATTAAGCTTGAAAATTCGCCATACGTAAAAAGGACGTGTTGAGAATGAAATTCGCCACACGTGAAGGAGCGTGTTGAGAATGAATCTCTCGTTGATGAGAGAAAAGACACTACATGTGCTTATAAGTAGTCAGGCTACTTTTCATATCGCAAATTGCAGGTTTCTACTTCAATTTGGCTATCGTGATTAAATGACATGGTAAACGGCATATAATTTGGGGAATACGTTTAGAGGCACTTGTTCCGTTCCTACTAGCTACGCCACAACCGAACAAAAACGCTGCAATTACCAAAGGGATTGCAAGATGCCTACCATAAAACTCGCATCAAAATATTCATCAGAGAAGACCAACAAATTCGAGCTTATTGGATGATTCTAACATCTCCTAAATTGCAGATATCAACATATAACCCGAACCCGATATACATCTCTACAAAACTCTGCAACAAAACAGAAGGTACCTGCATTGCATCACTTCTATTCTCCCTCACTTTTATTAACATGCACAACTCAACTCGTCGTTACTTCATCACTCAATCGACCACAACTAGCTTCTCATACTCTTCTCCCGATATCGCTAATTCCATGAACACATCCGGTCGAACTTCCCCGTCATTATCCATGAACAACTTCAGCAGATTCTTAGAGAAGCCACTCAGCAGAGCCACCCCAGGCTGGTTTCCTGGCACCGGTACAGACCTCGAGTCCCTCAGATTCCAAAAGACCAGCTGCGGAATAGCATCACCATACCCGCTCTCCCGAAACTTCTTTTGTATCACGTCGTAATCCGTCTCCCAGCTGTTGGGCGAAGCCTGATCAAACTCCATGTCACTAAACACGAAAATCCTCTTGATCATATTCTCCGGTTTCAAATTCCCCTTCACCGCAACGCTCAGCAGCAAATCAAACACCAGCTGGAAATCGGTGTTCATCCCCCAATCCATCTCCCTCATAAACTGGCACTTGGTCATCAGATCGTCCCCTTCCACCAAATGCAGCTGAGGATTCTCACTGAATGTGATCACCAGCCCTTTCCAGGGGTCCTCGCTCAGCTCAGATACCAGCAGCCCCAACGCCACCGACACCTCCATTGGAGTCCCTTCCATGCTCCCGGACACGTCACACACAGCCAAGCAGTTCTTCATCTTCCCCAACTTCAACATGTCCTCCACCATTCTCTTCCACTGAAGATCCGCCACCTGCCCAACATCACCGTCCCCCAGAGACCCAATAATCTCGTGGGGCAGCAGGGCTCCGGCAGCAATCTTCGCCTTGCCCGTCTTCACGTTCTCCAAGTACTTCTTGAACCGCTCTTCGTCATGCTTCAAGAAGGACTTCTTGTAATTCTTCATCGCCACCGACGCCACCCTGTTGTACAGAATTGAACCCCACTCGTTGGCCCCCATGTACACCTCCGGCAGCTCCAGAACCTTCCTCAGGGGCACCAGCACCTCCTTCCTCAGCCGGTCCCTCACTTTGTACGCGTAATGGGCTTCTTCAACGCCCTCGTATTCCTTGTACGATTCGCGCGGGAAAACCTTCCTCGCGATGCTCTCGCAGATCAGAGTGACCTGATCGAACGAGGAGTCGATCGAAGGGCACCACTTCGCCGCGAGGGTGATCTTGTTGCGCTGATTCGACTTCAAACTTTCCATATCGGCCTTCAGAAACTCGGCGAAAATATCCGAAATGCGCTCGTGCAGGAATCTGAAATCCGGATCGTGCTCGTACCGGGCCACCGCCTTCTTGGCCATGGCGACCTTCTTCTCCTTCCTCAGCCTGCTCGCATTTTCCTTCTCCAATTTTGCCAACTCCCTCAACTTCGCTTGCTTCGCTTTCTTTTCCTCTTCCGTCAGCACCTTTTTGACGGGGTTCTTCTCCCATTTCCCCCCGATTTTCTTGAACGGTCCCCAAGTCCGAATCTTATTTCCAACGCACGATTTTTGGGTCTTCCACACCTCCCTCTGGTTCCTCCGCACGTCCTCGCCTTCCAGAAGCCGGTATAGAATCTCCGGCAGGTCCTTGAAATACCCGAATTCCACAAACGCTTTGAGATTGCAGGCGAGGGTTTTGGGGTGGTGCTTGTGGAGCCAAAACGCCGCCGTGTGGAAGTTCTCCTTGTCGGACTTCCCGGTGCCGCGCACGCCTCGGAGGTTGCAGATAAGCTTGAGCGTGGTCAGAGCGTTTTGGTCCCAGGCCTGTGCGAGTTGCTCGTTCAGGTAATCGGCGGGGGTGTCCGGAACGACGTGGAAGAAGAGATCGAGGCAGGGGTTGCCAGTGGAGACGTAGGTGGCGGATTCGTTCTCCGTCAGGCCCATCTCGGGCTCATCTTCCATCGATTTGTTGTTGAAATCCGAAACCAACAAGTCGACCAAGGGCTCGCCGGTGGGGGTTTCGGGCTCGGATGTGGTCTTGGTGGGGTAGCTGAGCTCTGGAGGACCGAGTAGGCTGGGAGGAGCCATGGTTGTGACTCGTGAGCTGTGTGAAAAATCGCCGATCGACTGAGTCACGGAGGCGAGCGCGTGTGGAGAATTTTCATCCTGAAATGCCGAATTTAAATAGAACGTTACTTGGGTGCCACGTTTTTCGGCATATTTTGCGAATTTCCAAATTTTTTTGCTGCTTTATATTTTTCCTTTTGAGATTTATTGAATTTTATCTATAACAAAAATTAAAAATAAATACGAAATAGGAAAAAAGTATCTCTATAAACGGAAAAGCAGAAATTGATTTTATTAAATTTTCTGTGTGAACTGTCACAGGCTGGTTCAAGAAATACAATTTTTCACTTTTATTTTTGGTCAAACAATATGTTAATTAAATTATATGTTAAATTAGTCATCGACGAAATTTGAATTTACGCCGTTACGTGAGGGCTCAAACATTTCTACCACTGTGATAAAAGACCACTTGTGTAATTTTTACTTTCATATTGTCTAAAATGTTTTAATTGTCTAAGTTACCCTAAAAAGAGTTATGTGCGCCACACTTGGACATTTTTAGGGGCATTTTTATCTATATGTTTGGTGTTTGAATTTTATTATACTAAAAACATTTAAAGCTTTTAGAGATTCAATCAAATTTTAATTAACTTACTAATGAAGTTCAAATGATACAAATTGTAACGGGAGGTCCTAGGTTCGATACTTTGTAAGCTGTGAATTTGCTTGATTGTGGTCACGTGTAGGGTGCAATTCTCAACTATTCTTCTTCTTGCCCATAAATGATGGACAACTATGATTCGCCACCTGCTGCCCCACTTTTAAAAAGATCCTAACATAGGATGGGTCACATTTTTAATTTCAAAACATGATTTTAAGGATTTATTTTTCAACTGTTCATGATTTTAAAGGTTTATTTTTCCACTGTTTGTTCAACTAAGAAAACATAAACAAACAACAACCATTTTGTTTATGTTATTGATTGATTAAGAAAAAACTATGTTTGTGCTTAATTGACACACCTCGATCAAGAATGTCCACTAGGACTCCAAATCGAGTTGTGATGGCCAACACTTGGAAGGTGACGAAACCATAAAGTATATTGATGTGGAAAATGTGAATAAATTTAAACCTAAAAGCCCCTAAAGACAAGAGTGCGCTGTGAGCGGGAATGAACCCATTTCACACGCGACGTCAGAGCATAAGTAAAGTACAGTAGTGTGAGTAAGGATCATACCCTAAGAGGTAGCCACCTATATTGAGATTCGCCAAGAATCCTCGTTGATATGAACTTTCAGCAGCTAAAACCTGAAGGGACGAAAAACAAGGATGAGTGGGCCTGAAAATAAAGTTTTAATAAAAACCTTTTGAAAATGTTATAACCCCTCGCCGTAAAACCCATATAGTTTCCAGAAAATACTACTACGCAGGTATGAAAACCAATGCACAAGATCAACAATAACTGAAGTATGCCATGTCATAATCTCACAGCAATAATAAATGTAAGCCAGGTATGAAATCAATATAAAATAGTATGCCAGTCGGAGTCACCTAACGTGACCTATACGACTAGACCCATAGCTCATCAATCTAGGCTAGCATACGAGTCGGAGTCACCTAATGGACATTCTGGGTCGGGGTGTGTCAGAATGGTATCAGAGCCACAATGTGCCAACGAGGACTCTGGGTTCCCCTTAAGTGGGGCGGATTGTGAGATCCCACATCGACCAACGGAGAGAGAGTGATGTGCCTTATATGTACATGCTTATCTCCATATAGCACGGGGCCTTTTGGGGACTCACTGGCTTCGGATTCCATCGGAACTCCAAAGTTAAGCGAGTTTGGGCAAGAGCAATCATAGAATGGGTAACCTACTAGGAAGTTGCTCGCGAGTTTCCAGAAACAAAACCATGAGGGCGTGGCTGAGGCCAAAAGAGGACAATATCGTGCTACGGCGAAGCCGAGACTGGGATGTGACATTAATTTTCTAAATTAAAATGTTCATAAAAAAAGTCAAGAAATTTAACATTGATAGCTTAGAGGTGAAAACCCAAAACATAAACGGATGAAACTTATCTTTTATAATTTCGAAGAATGTGCCAATCAGAAAAATAAACCAATGGATGAGATTGAAATACGATAATCCAATCTAATGGTTGTTAACTTGTTATGAAATAAAATCTTATCTTGTTTGATTTTGGAGAATGTATCAATTAGAGAAATATAGCAACAAATGAGAGATAATTCAGGCCAATGACTGTTATGAAACGAAATCTAATTATGTATGGTTTCATAAAAAACAAACTAATGGTGCGATTTAGACAATAGAACCTAATCAAATGGTGCATAAGTGATGAAATCTAACTTTGTCCGATTTTAATTTTTTTTAGTTGAAAAGTTCATAAAAAAATTATAAAAATATTAAGATAACGCGATAAAAAATCAACTTAAAAAAACATAAGAAAAAAATAAAATCATCGCGTAATCAAATTACTACATAAATAAATATATAACCTCATATAGAACCTTTCATTGGGAGAGACTCTTATTTTAGCCCCAAAGATACCTCAAAACTCCAAATTGAACTATATCCACTACTTTTCTAATCCCATATAATATAGAACCGTTCGTTATGAATGCTCTTATAATTTAGTGGCGATTTATGCTATATTTTGTTTTCTTTTATTTTCTAAAACGACAAAAATTAGGATTAGGTTATGAAAAGTAGAATCCACAAGTCACGCAGGCATCTTGGAGCCATTTGAGCCACACGTGACACAACCCAAGCGTTCTCTGGCCATGCCTTCAAACTTGTTTACCATTCCGTTACCATTAAATTCCAGACCAGCAAGAAAGGCTACAAGCTCCGCCACTCAGACTAAAGCAACTCCAAGGGCTTTCCAACAAATTTTTGGGGGGAGAGAGAGAGAGAGAGAGAGAAACATTACGAGTATGTATGTATGGTTTTTATAGGGCCGTCTTATCTATTTTTTCTCCGAACTCGGATTATAAAACAAAAAGAAAAAATTGAGAAGAAAATATCAGCAACAACCGATTTTACTACAACTTGTGATGTTCATATCGATCTACTATGTGCCTCTGCATTATAGGAGTGGTGTGGGGTTTTGCAACTTCCCATGTCTTTCTGTTTTTCTCTAACTTAAATAACCTAATGACATGTTTACTAATTGTAATTAAAATGAAATGAATTGAGAATGAATATATAAACACATATAATAGATAACAAGAATATGTAATTTGTCAAAAATGTACTTGTTAATATATTATTGAAGTTGAACGTTTAACAACAAAAAGTTTTAACATACAAATTGTTGGAATTGGAGCAAAACAGAATCCAATCATACAGATAAGCTACAGGTATTTTGGCTTCACAAGCTCAATCATATTTATATATAGTGGATCGGCCATTCGGCCTATAAGCAGCAGTTCTCCAACAGGCAGCAGCAACAAAGTGCAGCGCAACTGCACAATTTGTAAACACCAAGACGGAGACATCAATCAACAAAGCAAAACCGATACTTTTGTTTCAACATTGAAAGTAAAGAAATTCCCAAGGAAAATATGGTATTTGGCTGTGATAATCCAATTAGAGAAAAACATTTCAAACTCAATATTTTAGTCGTTAGAGAAAAACCCAGTTTATTTTGTAACGGAGCACCAAAGAAATTTAACAAGTAAGAATCAATTGGAGAATGACTAAGAGATAGATAAGAGAGAACACTAATTTATGCGGTTCAAGCACAAAAGATACGTCACTTGCTAGAAAGTGATTTTAAAATGATGAAAGTGATTTTAGAAAAAAATATTTGTGAATTCTAAAAGCACGTGAATTGCTTTTAACATTATATGACATACTGATACTCATTTACGAAGTACTTCTAACATTACATAACTGGTACTTTTTTTTAGAAGTACTTCAATTTTCCACAATTCACTTGTATTTTTTACTTTTACTAAGAATTAGTTTGAAAAACATTTTCATCAAAATCATTTTAAAAGCTTTGGAATTCACAATCAATTTGATAAATAATTAATAAAAAGTAAATTGGACGCCATAAAATCGAAGAAGTGGACGGAAAGACTCACAGGCCATTAAGGAGGGAAGAGCAGCCATCGTATACGTGGTAGCGATGGTATGGGCGGAGAGGCGGCGGGGCAGCCGAAAGTGGCGGTTGGTAGCCCTCGTAGAAGTAACCCTGATATCCATGTTCCTGATGATGGGGTGGCGGAAAAGGTCCGGGAGCAGAAGGATAGGGATCTGGGAATCCGGGCCGTGGCGGTGGAGGTGGAAAGTCATTAGTCGGCGGAGGATACTCTTGCGGATACCCTGAAATTCCATTGTCGAAACCACCACCAAAGAATTTTAAGATTAAACCAATTTAATTCAGTCAGTTAAACCAAACAAACCACACAAATTAATGGATTCAATCACACAAATAAATGGGGGGAAATTAATTTAGAATTAGCAGGTGACTTGCCTGGGGGAAGATGATGCTGCTCATGTTGAACATGGACAACGTTGTAACTCATTGATGAAATTCTATTTGGAATAAGGATCTAATTAATCAAATTAAAAAACTAAGTTGGGATCTTACGTTACGTCGATCCAGTTAATGCAAACGTTTATCTGCGCGCGCCAATTATCCTAATTCGCCGACTCACTCATATAATAACGCTGATTGGCGAACGTAGAGGAAACTGCAAAGAAGCTTCGTGCTTTGCCCGATCTAATAAAAAAACAACCTTCAGGAAATATCAGTTGGATTGGAATTTGGGAGGGTTCATTTCATTCCCTTGGTATGTATGCAGACGGGACAGGACGAAACAGGACAAAACGAAGAGAGAGCAAAGATGTCCTCGAATGAAAACAAGGAGGAAGGAGAAGGACACGAAAATGTTATAATTTTGTGTTCTACGGATGTGGAACAAGTCGTTCCAGGAGGTGAGACGGAACGAAAATTCACCCAAAACTCGTTCCGTGGAACAACACATTCCACCTATTTTACGTGCACCAAACGTGGAACGGAACATCTCATCCCACTTCGTTCTGTCGTATCTCACGTACCAAACGGTGCCTTAGGTGTCATCAGTCGGTTGAAAAAAGTTTGACACTTGGCTATGGCATACTTCTCCAACTGTCACCCTCCTCGCAATATCCTTTTTTTCTAAAAGAGAACGCAACGTGGCAGCTGCCCAACATAAAACGGAAAGAGGGTTGCAATTTGATTTGAAAAAGGCTAAATAGCCCAAATGTTCTTTGAAATTTATCTAAAACATCACTTTGATTTCATTGAAAATTAATATAAATGGTTCTTGAGATTATCTATCATCCATTATTTTAATTATTTTATTAAAATTCTGTTACATATCCCGTAATTCTTA
>JADOBS010301467.1:0-12162 GCA_015708375.1 Cydonia oblonga
GATTTTTTTATTTTTTATTAAAATATTTATTTTAGTAAATTAAATAGAATGTAAAAAAACTCGTTGTTAGGTACATTTGGTTATATCGGTACGTTTGATTATATCGGTACGTTTGATTATATCGGTACGTTTGGTTACTTGGTACGTTTGAAGTTTTGGTACATTTGACTTCTTGGTGCATTTGAATTTTTGATACATTTGTTTTCTTGGTACATTTGAATTTTTGGTACATTTAATTTTTGGCACATTTGTTTTCAAACCATAAGTTTTATTGCTTTTTTTTTATACTAATAATGAGGAATTACCTTAATTAATTATTTTTTTAATAGAAAGAGTCATTAACAATGTAGGAGTTTAAATTACTTTAATTAATTATTTTTTTTTTTAGAGAAAGAGTGATTAAAACGTAGGAGAAGGGCTGGGAAAATTAAACTCCCTAAATTGTAGGTAATTGTTACAAGGTGAAGTGAAGATATCTTTAAACAAATTATATGTAATTTAAAAAAGAGAAAAAATGTTGATGTGGCAATTGTTCAAAGCCTCTTAATCAAATTTTAGAAAGGAACCAATGTTTGATCTAAAAAGTATAGAAAAAGTGCAGGGGATTCTAATTTCCCCAAAAAAAAATTTATTCGAACCCATTTAATCTATCTCTATACTCAACTTAAATTTTAAATTTGAATTGTTTTTTTTTTTTTTACTCTATTGCATAATCACCATTAAGTTCAAGATGAAATTAATAATATAACTAAAATTGATCAATAAACCCACACCCAAGTCAATAATTTAGCATCACACAATCTTAAGATCAAACCCTAAGACTTGAGGTAAAACAAAAAGTGTACTGAAATTAATGAAATTGTGTTTTTGAGCATTGGAAGTATATTGGCGATCTTGTGAAGTTGGGATGGGTCCCGCTGGTGAATTAAGACAACCTTCTTGCCCTGCCCAGAAGCTATCTTGGCCATCTTGTGAGCTTGGAAAGTTTTAGTGCCTTGAATGAGGATGAACTTGTGACCATCTTTGCTACTCAATTTGTAGTATACTTCGAATCCTCAAAAACACAATTTATTGCAATATACTTCCAATAAATTTTATTGCAGTATACTTTCAATCCTCAAAAACACAGTTTATTGCATTATACTTCCAATAAACCATTCATTTCATATTTCAAGGTCAAGTTGTAAAACATTCATGAATATTGATTTTGGGTTTTTGTGTTTTAAATAGGTGTAAAAATAAATTTACATATTGAATTAGGTTTATGAGGGTAATTTAGATAGTAAATTTGGGTTTAAAGAGATATTGATAGCTTAATAAAAAATAATATAGATGTAGAGAGTAAGTTGGGTGTAGAAAGAGGTTATATGGGTTCAAATAAAATTTCCTTATTAGAAACCCCCATCGTTCTAGAATCATTGAACCTGCGATCTGGAAGCGAATATGGGGCATAAACACTCTCCCTAAGATCAAGTTTTTCTTCTGGCGAATAGTTAATAATTGTCTTCCAACTATGGAGGCCCTATTCCATTTCTGTCTCCGTGCCAATCCCCTCTACCCCATGTGCATGCAATTCCCAGAATTAGCTGGACACGTCCTTTTTTATGTCCCTGGACCTATGCGGTCTGCTTTGCTCCAGATTAAACTATCGCATTGATCGTCAAGCAATAACTATTTTTGATATCTGGTTGCTTGCTCTTTCTAAGGTCATCGACGGAAACGGTGCTGCTTTGAATAGGGTATTAACTTTGGCTTTCGAAAATCGGTCATTGTAGTTTTAACAACTTAGTGCATGGCGCCTCTACTGCCCACTTTCTGCCCCCGCCGCGGGGGATCTCGTCCTCCTGCCTTGTGATCTCCCCCTCCATCCAATTTTGTCAAAGTTAACTATGATGGCTCCTGCACTAAATCATCTCGGCACATGGGGCTCGGGGTGGTTATTAGGGATACATCTGGCTGGCTCCTGGTGAATAAGGGTGGAAGGGGAACTGCTACTACCCCCTTGAAGCCGAGGCGCGTACTGCCCTCCTTGCTATGGAAACTACCATCGAAAATAACCTTTCACAACTAATTCAAAATATCAACGGAGGAAAAAAAGAGGCTACTTGGGCTATTTTTCCCATTATAATCCAAATTTGTAATATCAACCATCGTTTCCAGTTTCTTAATTGGCGTTGGATCCCCCGCCAAGCGAACTCTGTAGCTAACTGGGTTGCATCACATTGTAAAAGAGGGATGTGTCCGGATGTCTGGGTTCCCAGACCCCCATCCATTCTCGTTCATATTTTGTCCATCGGTGGTCTTCACTGTCCTCACTAGGAAGCTGCTCGGGCTTTGGGTTTTCGTTTGAGTACGGCGACTAAAGCTACGCTTGAAGCCTTGACCACTTGTGCTTTCTAAGCCTAGAGCCTGTTTTCCTTGGTTTACCCTGGAGTTTCCTCTGTCTCTAATGAAATCTTATTTCGACACAAAAAAAAAAAAAGAAAAGAAAAGAAAAAAGAAAGAAGATGCTCTAATAGTCTTCCCATTCAAGTAAAGTTAGTTGAAGTTAGCCATATTGAGTGAGAAAGCGGCCAACCTCTCTCTCTTTCTCTCTCTTCATCATCATGGCCATCAGACGCACAACACAGACAAAAAAAAGGAAAGAAAAGGCTTATACATCCCGCAAAAGGAAAAAGGTAGGAAAGAAGAAAAGTAAAATTCATTCATTCATACCAGCAAGAACCAGATTCAAAGTTGTGCAGAGAGAGTAATAATTCCATAAACAACCACCAAAACATTCATTTTATTACTATTATATGTAAAAAAAATAAATAAAAAAAACAGAGAAAAGCTTTTTGATGTGGAAAAGAAACAAAGGAGAGGGAGGCTGAGAGACTTCTCTCTTCTTGCTGCTTCCTCTCTCTCTCTCTCTCTCTCTGTCCTTTTGGTTGTAGCAGCAGCAGCTGCTTTTTAAAGGGATCTGGCCGAGTGCTGTCTTTGGAAGCTTGGTTAGTCGTCTTGGAGGAGGAGGAGGAGGAGGATATGTAAGGTACATATTCCTTACTTGAATCATCATCTTACCCTATCTTTCGCTCCATCTAATTATCTTTATTATAATAACTTTTGGGTTTATTTAATATGTTTTATGTCTTGGAGGAGGAGATGTATATAAATGGTTCTGAATTTTAAAGAAATTAATTTAATTATAAGAAAATGAAATTAAAAAAGAAAAGAGTATTACTGTCTGAGAATTGTTCTGAGTTCTGACTTGTTATGTGATTCTCCTGTGAATTATTTCTTCTTGGGATCCCTCCCTCCCTCCCTGTTGATTTCATGTTTGTAGAAGTGAGAAGATTGTTTGTTGTTTGGTTTGTCTGTTTTTTCTTAATTTATTATCAAGTAAAATAAGGAACGATGATCATGTCCTTAATTTCTCTTCCAAGGGTGTTTGTACTTGTGTTCAACCATACAATTAATTCACAATTCTACTTAATTACATAGTAGATTATGTACTCAAATATATAGTGGAGCAGCGTAGAAGCACCGAGTTGGAGTTTTGAATGAATCCATAAACTATTGCAAAATGTAACTTCTCAAAGGCTCTTTCATATTCCTTTCAGGCAGGAACGCTAATGCTAGGAGCATGGGAAAGAAAAGGAGTTGGTTTTCCGCCATAAGGAGGGTTTTCGCGCCGCATTCCAAGGACAAGGTAGCCAATGTAAGAGAATATGGCTATTTCCTTTTCCAGTGGATTTTTCTGGATTTATATCACAACTCGTTTGAATGTCTCAAATAAGCAGACAATCCAAAGGTTGACCTTTTGGTAATTGTGGATCTATACGGGCTACATTTTACAAATTTTCTAACTTGTATACAAGTCAATTCTCCAGATGTCTCAGACACGAGTCAACTGCTGGCTGTAAGGAATGTTCTTGTCGTATTTGTACTAGCGACAACCGTAGAGCCGGTTTCTTAGTATATACAATATGATTGTTTCGCTTGGTTAGCGATAATACAATCATAAATTCATACTACAGTTAGCATGTTCAGTTCAGTTTATTCTATGTCTGCAACAAAAGAAGGTTCAACTCAATTAAAGTTTTTTTTCTGGTTTTTGAGCGCAGAGGTAAAAAACATGCAAAATATTCGCTAACTCAAACTAAATCTCATTGTTAATCATATTTCAGGGTTCAGAGAAGAAAAACACAAATGAAAACAAGAAGGGGCTTGGGAAACTAAAGCATGGAGAGACCAATTCGTTCAGTCCGCTGTTCAGAGAACCAAGCAGCATTGAGAAAATTTTTGGGGATTTTGAAAGGGAGCAACAAAGAGAAACTTTTAGGCCTCCTACACCTGATGAGCAACCAAGGACCCCGCCTTTTGTGCCTCCTAGAGTTTCTTCTCCGAGGCTTGCCTCACCAAGGGCTCCTTCTCCACGGGCTCCTTCCCCAAGAGCTCCTTCCCCAAGAGCGCCTCCTCCAAGAGCTCCTCCTCCAAGAGATCCTCCTCCAAGAGATCAATCTCCTAGCATCATTCATCAACATAAGGATATTAGCTACAGACCTGAACCAGCTCTAAGGAACCACCATGCCTCAGCTACTAAAATTCAGGCAGCCTATAGAGGTTATACGGTAAGCTTATACTTTTCACCCGTTAGTACTCAAGGGTGGGGGGTTGTGGCGTGTAACGTGAGAACCGGACTATACCAGGGTAGAGTTCAATATAGGAAAACCTAATTCCTGTATTCAGTTCATCTAATTGAACGCTTTCTAGTGGTTCTGTTCTTACTGTGGCCACATAAGACAATGCATAGTCTGCCCTGTCAAAATAAATAACTCATAACCGGACATCAAGTTTGGAGAACGTTTTAGGTAAAAGGTACTAGATTAACCAATTTTCCCAAAATGTAGCCGTCAGTATAATATAACGTGATATCTAGAATCTGGTGTTTTGTGTCCTTGCTGTATATCATAAAGTCGCAAATTTTATGTGCATAATTAGTTTTTAGAAGCACAGCAGCAGTTCAAAAGTAAATGGTGTGCAAAGGTTCTGACTAGCGACCAGAGAGAAGAATTTGCTTGGTCCTTATTCTTTTCTTTTACTTTACACGTTGAAAATTTATTTAAAAGGTACATTCTGTCCCAGATTATGCTACATCCTTCTTGGGAAGGTTTTGGTACCATGCGGAGTTGTCTTGAGCAAGCACTTGACATGATTACATCTGGATCAAGTCTAGGTTTTGATAACTACAGGTTATGAACTTCCTGCGACTCTGTAATGAACTTTGTCTACTGTTTATACAGGTAAGAAGAAGCTTTAGAGCTCTAAAAGGTCTAGTGAGGCTTCAAGGAGTAGTAAGAGGCCAGAACGTGAAGCGTCAGACGATGAATGCAATGAAATACATGCAACTCTTGGTACGGGTTCAGTCTCAAATTCAGTCACGTAGGATTCAGATGTTAGAAAACCAAGCAAGACATCAAGTTCAATACAAGAATGACAGAGAACTGGAAAGCACCTTCAGTCAATGGAACTTGAGCCAGCAAGTAAGTCTCCATTCATCGGTTTTTTATTCTATTCCTATCTGTTTCAGTTGGTTCCAAACGTTTAAGCTGATAGCTACGCTAGGGGCCCCTAAAACATATATAAGGTTAATCACTAACATTGCACTCGCACATCCACACACTAACACTTCTTCATTTGTAGGTTAATATGGTAAAAAACTGGGGGCAAATGTGGACCTTGCACATGTAGACCCACACAATTATAACAATCTAACGTGAAAAAGAAGATTACTTTTTCTGCTAAAAAAATGATAAGTAAACTGTAAACATATAAAAACTCCGCTACAATGTCTGTAATTTGGTTAAGCATAATATATGTATAAAACAAAGTAGTGCTAACAATTTCAATGATTGTGCTCTAGTCTGAGACGGCCAATAACGAGGAATGGGATGATAGCTTGCTAACTAAGGAGGAAGTAGAGGCAAGGTTGCAGAAAAAGGTTGAGGCAGTTATGAAAAGAGAAAGAGCAATGGCTTACGCATACTCCAACCAGGTATTCTTACTGCACTAGTAACCCAGCTGCATTCACTTTTCTGTTCAGATAGGAAAAAAGAACAATCTTCTCCTTTATGTTATAGTTTCATACCTATAAAAATCCTACGATGCACCATTAACAATGGCATAGATAGTAATTCATTAATGCTGTGACAATATTGGAAAACATTGTTTGAACTTTAACATTTGTATATGCAAATTTTAAGAGTATTTGTTTATTATGTTGAATTGTTTGTACATGAATTGCCAATATAGAGTATTGTTTATTGGACAATATTTCTTCTTCAATGATGAGTGGCCATTTCACCGTACAAACGTCCTAATCATAACCATTTGTTCTTTTTATCATTAACTAAAGATTATCTCTAGAAAAAATCATTCATGTGTGCCAAACTGCTTGACGGCAATGGTAACAAGTAATATCGTCATGATGGACTACTAATTTGTTGTAATTATACGGATGACTGAACATCTTCTAATTAAATGATTTTTTAAGAGATAAACGACTCTCATTATATGACATTTGTACGGTAAAATGATATTGCATCGTTATTGAAGGAGGAATGGCTCCTTATACATGATTATATTACAAGTTTTCTTTTCAATGCACGGGTTACATAACAGTGGTAAGGTGCACCCACCATTAGCTATATCATCATCACTTCCCTAGTGGCCAAGGTTTAACCCACTAATAGTATCTTAAGCTTGAAGGTGTTTTATGGGTCAGGTCAGTTGCACAAAGTAGTGTGCCTGCCTTTATTGACCTGGAATTCGATTCCCTTTCCCATATATTAGAGCAGCTTAGCATATTGTTTTGTAAAAGAACAACGAAAAAACAAAAGAACATAATGCAATCGATACTTCATATTTCTTGACGATGCTTCTTGCCTCCATTGACCTCGAATTTGATTCCCTTTCCTGTAGATTAGAGTAGCTTAGAATATCATTTTGTAAAAGAACAAAAAGACGAAAGAACAAAAGAACATAGTGGCTTAAGGGGTTAATTGTTTTCCTTGATGCAGCACTTAATGCAATTGATAGTTATCATATTTCTTGACGATGTTTTGTATTTTTGTGTACCAAAAACAGCTGTGGAAAGCTGCTCCTAAATCAGGTCAAACACCTATAGCTGATATCCGGTCTGGGCGATTTCGGTGGTGGTGGAACTGGTTAGAACATCAGCTCCCTCCAGTAGATCCTCCTGCAGGAACCAACGCGTTGAAAACTTTTCAGTTTACTCCTCCAAGACTAGATTCAGAGCGAAAGCCAAGCCCCCTGCTCCAGTCAAGCAATCAAAAGCCACATCCTTTTCCATTGGATAACAATCTTGACACACCAAAATCGTCAAGGTCAACCAGTAATCTCACAACAATAAAACCAACACCAACACCAACCCCGCCTTCGATTGATACGAGCAGGACTCCACAAGCAAACAGGTTTGGGATATCGAAGTACGCAAGAACACCTGGTGGTGGAGGTGAATCCCCTTTTGGTTTTCCACTGAAGGATGATGACAGCCTCACAAGCTGCCCCCCATTTTCAGTTCCAAACTACATGGCTCCAACCGCGTCAGCCAAAGCGAAGGCACGGGCTAGTAGCAATCCTAGGGGGAGATCTGTGGGGACACCAAGTAATGAGTCTAAGAGAAGGCTTTCCTTCCCTTTGGCACAAGGCATTGGGTCTTTCAAGTGGAACAAAGCTTCTTTTTTCTCTAATAACAAGGATTCCAGCTCTCAATGGAATTTAGACAAGAAGCAGTCTTTTCAATCTCTAGGAAATTCGAGCATAGATTCAACGGTTTCGATGCCTACAGGAGTTGGAAGGAAGCCATTTAACCGATTCGTGTGATTCATTTCCGTTTATTTTTTTCAACTTTTCTTGTACTTGCCATTCATTGTGGTGTTGATTTTGTTTTGAGTGTACCGTAATAGACTTGAGAGTTGCAAAACACTGATGTAAAATGATAAAAAGAAAGGAAATAATATGTGTAATATGCGTATATTATATATCTGTATAATCATGGTTTGGATTATTGGATGTAGCATGATTTGAATTTTGAAAAGTTTCATAGACAGTTTTATTCTACTTTTGCATATCTTTGAAGATTCTTATCACTCTTTTTCGAGGTACATAACAGGTGCACAACATTGCTCGCTCGCCACGTATACAGTTCTCAGTTGGTTTTGCAAATAAGCAAATATGAAGAATTTGACAAAAGCACTGAATCCACCACATCTGCTGTCAAAACGTGATCCCACCATTCTCTCGATATTGTTTTATGTAAATAATCAGGAGTTAATAGTTACCTTTTATGTTGTACAAAGTCAACTATAGGCTTGTATATATCTTGTATCGATATGATAAACAAATGATCAAGGAATTTATTCATAATACAGAACTGCTTCTCCCCACTCTTCTGTCTGCCACTATCTATTTCTCTATATGGTATTATGCTTTCTCACAAGCTAACGCTTCCCAACGTTCGATCCTCTATACGCCCCCACCACCCCAACCTCCACTGCCTCCTCTGATTCCTCTCCTTCTTCAACCATGGCCGCATCTATTGTTTCCCTCCCCACCACCTTCAACATCTCCCACACCATCAATACTCCCATGGACATAAATAATTATTTCAGTTGGCGATCCCAATTTTCCGACATTCTTGAAATTCATGGTCTGGAAGATGTCGTGACCACCAATACCAAACCTCCAAAGAAGCTTGATGATGGATCTCTTAATCCGAATTATTCTCGGGACAAACTAGTCCTCAGTTGGATCAAGTCTACTTGCTCACCCTCTATCCACTCTATACTGCTTCCTGCACCTATGCTTTCGATGCTTGGTCTCTTCTAGAAAAGCATTTGTCTTCTGTCTCCAAGACTCACATCCGCACCCTTCGTGAACAACTCCGCACTCTCAAAAAGGATTCAGAGAAGTCCATGTCTGACTATTTGCTGCATGCCAAAAGCCTTGTGGATTCACTTACCGCTGCTGGGTCTGTTATTTCTGACGAGGAACTCATTAAAAGCCTCTTGGATGGTTTTGGTCCCGAATATAAAGAGTTTACAACAGCCGTTCATCTTCGGTCTTCTCTCTCATACGTATGACTGCTACGACCTGCTCCTTCAAGAAGAACATCTCATAAAAAAGATGTCCACTCTCTCCTTGTCCAGTAGTGCTGTTTTTGCTGCCTCTCGTCGCCGTGTTGGTTCGTCACATTCTGCCCACAATGGTCACCGATCCTTTTCCTCACATCACTCTTTTGGACAAGGCAATGGATGTGGTCGACATTGGCGTTTTTCTAATCAAAACAGTCAAGCCAATTGGAATCCTCATCGGCCTAACCCCAGTTCATCGAACGACACTCGACCACCTCTTCTTCCGACACTGTTGCTGCCACCTTAGCCACCGACATTTAAATATGATGGCTACTGTCAACTTTGCGAAGAATATGGTCACAAAGCCCACCAGTGTCCTACCCAAGGAAACTTTGCCTATCTAGCGACTGCAGACTCTCCTTCATCAACACCTTGGGTGGTCGATTCCGGCGCAACAAATCACATGACCAATGATCCTTCCGCTCTCACACAAATCCAACCATACACAGGTACCCATATTTTTGTTTTAGGCAACGGAAATCACCTGCCTATATCTCATGTCGGTAAATCCTCCATCTCTGGTTTGCATGGACCTAGGTTGCTAAAAGATGTGTTATATGTCCTTGCCATTAAGAACTTATTATCATTTTGTCGATTTTGTTATTCTTGCACGAAAAGCCTTGAGCCATTTAGCATAGAAACCTTAGGTCGACTAAATGCTATACTCCATAACTGTATTCGGTCGACTCATTCAAGGAAACCTGCAGCAAGTCTTTTCACTGCTCTTCCTATAGTCTTTCTGCAAGCATCATACTTTCTGCAATAGCATGCTGCTGCTCCTTGAAACTAAGGATTTTAGGTGACTTGTTGATGTAAATCTCCTTAAATCAAGGAGTGCCTTGTAATGGGTAAAAATCTTTTTGTTTAGTCCCTAAATCAAGGAGAAGGTGGCATGTCCCTTCTTCCTTGTTTTTTGTTTTGCTGCCTTATAGTGTGCGTGCTGTAAACACATTCACTATTATTGGAATTATATCAAAACTTATTTTTCCACATGGTATCGTCCTTCTTAGGCCTAACTCTACAACCATTTGCTATGATTTTTCATTCTTCTCAGCCAACAATATGGCAGAAGAAAATTCAGTCATTCAACAAGCTGAAACCTCTCTTGCTTCCCCGGCTACAAATTTTTCTGAGGTTGATATCAACCCAAATCAAAGACTCAGTTCAGTTTTGCTGAATGAGTTTAATTATCTTCCTTGATCCAGGGCAGTCTCTTTGGCTCTTGGTGGAAGGGCCAAACTTGGCTTCATCAATGGAGTCATTAAAGCACCAGAAATTTCATCTCCAAATTATGAAGCATGGTTGTGCAAAGATCAGTTAGTTATGTCATGGTTGCTAAATTCTATGGAGAGGAAAATTGTTGAAATTTTCAGCTATTCTAATTCATCACAACATCTATGGAACCAAGTGAAGGAAATGTATGGCAATCAAAACAACTCGACCCGTGTCTTTCAACTCAAGAGAGATGTTGCAGCTCTTTAACAAGAAAACAAGTCATTCGTGCGACATCATGGCGACCTTACCACTATGTGGAATGAGCTTGATATCTATCGACCTCATACCATAGATGCGACGGTGTTGCTAAAAAAAGCTGAGGAGGACAAAAATTTTCAACTACTAGCAAGCTTGAGCTCGGAGTATGAAGACTTGAGAAGTCACATTTTGATGACTTCAGAGCTTCCGTCTTTATCGAGCATGTGTGCCACCATTCAACGTGAAGAGGTCAGAAGACAAATCATGGGATTAGATACCAAAGTTGTCGCGCGAGAATCTCAAGCATATGCCTCGAATTACCAGTCACCTGAGGTGAAGGTTTACAAAGGTAAGCCCCCTGACTTGAAGTGTGATCACTGTCTTGGAATTGGCTATCGCAGCGGTCACACTAAGGATCGGTGTTGGATACTTTATCTTGAGCTGAAACCAAAGTTCAACAAGGATATCAAAGGACCATACAAGGTTGCTGCTAGTTCACCATACAAAGTCAGCCATATGGCAAACCCAGTAGAGTCCACTTCAAATCATGTCGCTACTGATGGGCTGTTGGATTTTACTTCAAGTCCCGTTGCTTTAATAAATGAATTTGCGTCATTTCTTCAACAAAAGAAAGGGAATGGAAAGTTTGAAGAGGCAGCAGTGACTGAATCCGAGAACCATTTTGAGATGCTTGGCAAGTTTGCGGGGTTTCTAGCAGAGGCTAAAGGTGTACCACATGAAGCTACCCCAGGTATTTTCCATGCTTTTTCCACTACTCTAAATAATAGTTGTGTGCATGATTGTTGGATCATAGATTTGGGTGCCACTGATCACATGACAAACTAAAGAACAAACTTGCATGAATTTCAAAAAATGTCATCTCAAGTGTCTGTTGCTAACGGAAAAGGAGTCTCTGTTATGGGTAGAGGAAAAATTAGGTTAATTTCGAACCACGTTGAGTCCACTGCCCTATATGTCCTTGCCTTTCCTTTCCAACTTCTTTCCATTGGAAAAATTACCAAGACTTTAAACTGTCTTGCAATTTTCTCACCAAAAAAATGTGATTTTTCAGGATCTAGTCACCGGGAAGACGATTGGTGAAGGTTTCTTTCTTAATGGTCTTTACTATTTGCCAAGAAAAGACTCTCTGTCCAAAAGGTCTCCAAGTTAGTGCAGCCTCAAGCTCAAAACAACCCGAAGATCCACATTTATGGCACCAACGTCTAGCTCATCCATCCACCCCTATTTTGTCTAAGTTATTTCCTACTATGTGTCAAACTCTTATCAAGTGTGACACTTGTAATTTCTCCAAATTCGCTAGATTACCTTTCAATTCTTCCTTGTCTAGATCTAGTAAGCCTTTTGAAATTGTACACTCGGATATTTGGGGTCCAATTAATGAATCATTTGACGGCTACAAATATTTTGTGACATTTGTTGATGATTTCACAAGAGTTACTTGGATATATCTCTTGAAATTCAAAAGTGAAGT
>JADOBS010301468.1:0-12164 GCA_015708375.1 Cydonia oblonga
ATATATATATATATATATATATATATATATATATATATATATATTACGTTAACAAATTTCTATGTGAAAAATAAAGCATGGAAGTTGCATTATAAACTGACAGTTTTTACATAGAAATGGTTTACTGTATATCCATTAAATAACCGAATACCAGAAAAAATTAAAAATAAAAGACAAACCAAAAACGATGGAGCACGTAAAAGCATTTTACCTTTCTGCCTCCAGTATATAAATAATTTCCATCCTTTGAAAACTGGACCTGAAAGCAAAAGCTTCAATTCATCTGTTGAAGTTATGATCGAAGTGAAATCAACAATAAGAAACGATGACTTACATGTGTAATCCCGCCTTCATGACCATGCAATACATACAAGGGTTCCATGTTATCTTCTCTATATATTGCAGCAGTCTTGCTATAAGAACCTATGGCAAGCATTCCACTATGGGTTGGACAAAAAGCCATTGCGGACAATATACCTGTCCACAATAACAAAGTTGAGAACTGTGCACTTGCACATCTTCTTAATTTATCATCAGAATTTAGAGATAAACTGATAACATGTACCTGTTTGGCCTTCTTTGTTTCCTTGAAGGGTCGAATATTGTTCAAAATCCCTACCAGGGTTATGTAAATCAAACACCCGAACAGATTTGTTGTATCCAGCAAAAATCCTACAAAACAACTGAAATCACATAAAAACGAAGTAGAAAACATGCAATTGAATAATATAGCTTTGAAAAGGAAAGGAAAAGAATATTGCTTACTTTGTTCCAGTAGGATTAAAGGCTATTGAAAAAGCAGCTGTGATTTCATCCACGGCATCATAAGCACGATAAGTGCAACGTAGCTGCAGTTTCAGCCCAAGACCAATGGTGTAATAAGATATACAGACATTAACCCAAAAAATACATATAAGAGCGGTGTACAGTGTATACATGGGAAAAGAGTGATCTAGATTTGCAATAATGAGCCAGCACCTGTCCAGAAGAAGCATCCCAAAGATGAATGGGATGGTCACGAGATGTAGTTGCAAAAACACAGGTAACCGGGTCTGCAACGTCGTAGAAAATTCCAAATCAAGCTTTAGCTTACAGAATCATATCAGCCACTCTAAAGTAAATATCCTGAATATCAAGTTCAGGTTCTCATCGTCACAATAAAGAATAAACTTAACAAACTGTCCCCCTTTAGAAGAGTTACAAAAGTACCTGAAGCAGACATGTACGGGTACCAACAGAAGTCGTACACAGACTCTCCCTCGTTCACAACAAGGTTTGCAGCGTACGAATCTGCAGCTCAAGAGTACAAACATGTAAAGATTAAAAAGATGACTACACTTAAATGCAAATACAAAACCAATCAAACATAGCTAGTCCCCAAAAAATTTCGTTCAAACAATACCAACCAAAAACTTTCAGGTAACAAGTCTTCTATTGGCAGATTGGCATACAATAAACTCCAAAGCAAATACATTTCCGGGCGAGAACTTACCTTCATCAGCAGCTACAGAACACCCATGATCATTCTCACTCCCATAATCTTGTCTGATAAAAACGAAGCAAGAGTAGAGTTAGCAAACACCACCGTCAGCGATTTTTGAAAAGGTTGGTTTTTGAAATGCATTTTGAGTACTGAAGGTCAGAAACAAAATCCCCAAATTGTAACCCAAATCAAATGGCAGTGCTGTACTCAAAAACCCATACAAAAATAACGCAAAAGCCGTCAATCAATGAGAACTTACAATGCGAAAACCCGAAGCGTGTTATCCTCGGAACTGGCAAGAAAGCACGACCCATCCGGCGACCTACGCCAAAAAAAATCAAACCCCACACAAAAAGACACCAAATTTATGAAAAACAAAATGATGGGAAAGTAAGGCGGATGCAAATGGAATTACCATTTGACGCCCTTGAGAAAGTTGTTGGGAATTGGGGAAGTTCGGAACTGGTGGCGGAAGTGGAAGGCTCTGTGCGGATGAACATCGAACCGAATCGCCGGCCAAGAGTAGCCGTCTTGCTGTTGATGGGTCGGGTTTTCTGTAATTTCTGCGTCTGGGGAAGGCGAATTGGGTTGGTGCTGCTGCCGCTGTTCTTCTTCGGCCATCGTTCAAGCTCTTGAGGCTTGCTGATCAGCAATGGGTGAGAGCTTGCTGGGTTTGGGTATTACCGCCAAAAACAGGGAATGCTGCTTCAGTTTTAGGCAACGGAATTTACCTTGAATTCTTTTCTAATTTTTATGGGCCAAAGTGTAATATTACTTTGATGTATGCAACGTTAATTGTCCGCCATATATAAAGCGACTGTTTCTGTTTGATAACTTTTTCGTACATTTTTACTTTTAAAATTTTGTTCTTTTATTATGGTTACATTTCAGTGACGTAATTACGATAATGAGACATTATTTTTGAATTGCAACAATAAGTAAACTACAAGATTTAAATTGCAACATAACAACTACAGGTCCAAAGTGATATGTCACATCCCGGCCCGGGGTGGACCACTTCTCGTGCCCTTTTCACCACCGTAGCACAATATTGTCCACTTTGGGCCCCAACTACGCCCTCACGGTTTTGTTTCTAGGAACTCACACGAGAACTTCCCAGTGGGTCACCCATCATGGGAGTGCTCTCGTGCGTTACTCGCTTAACTTCGGAGTTCCCATGGAACTCAAAGGCAATGAGCTCCCAAAAGGCCTCGTGCTAGGTAGAGATGAGAATATACATTTAAGGATCATTCCCCTGAACAATGTGGGATGTCACAATCCACCCCTCTTAGGGGCCCGACATCCTCGTCGGCACACCACGGCCAAGGTTAGGCTTTGATACCAATTGTCACATCCCGGTCCGGGGCAGACCACTTCCTGGGCCCTCTCCACCATCGTAGCACGATATTATCCGCTTTGAGCCCCAACTACGCCCTCACGGTTTTGTTTCTAGGAACTCACACGAGAACTTCCCAATGGGTCACCCATCATGGGAGTGCTCTCGTGCGCTACTCGCTTAACTTCAAAGTTCCCATGGAACCCAAAGCCAGCGAGTTCCCAAAATGCCTCGTGCTAGGTAGGGATGAGAATATACATTTAAGGATCACTCCCCTGGACGATGTGGGATGTCAAGCGTTGTATGGGAAACCATGTCGTACACCATTATGTTGGTTCGAAGTTGGTGAACTAGTTTTGGTGGGCCCGGAGATCATGGATGAGACAACACAGAACATTCAGGTGATAAAGGCTAACTTGAAAGCGGCCTAGAATCGGCAGAAGAGTATCGCAGACAGACATTACACTGATAGAGTTTATAAGGTTGGTGATTGGGTATTCTTGAAATTATCACCATGGAAAGGTGTTGTGCGATTCGGAAAGAAAGGAAAGCTTAGTTCTAGGTACATTGGACCGTAACAAATTATTGAATGAGTTGGTGAAGTAGCTTATCGACTTGCTTTGCCGCCAGAGTTGGTGAAGGTACATAATGTGTTTCACATATCGATGCTTCGGTAGAGTCGAGCCCAGGTTGTGGTCGAGGCCTAGGCCGGGATGTGACATATATGCTCCATATAAATTACAAGGACCCAAGTGAAACATGCCGCATAAGTTTTGGGCGTGAATGAGCTACAAAAAGTATTAAGAAACAGGGATAATGAATATTTCATCAGCAAGTAACAACTCGGTCGTTGTAGTATAGTGGTAAGTATTCCCGCCTGTCACGCGGGTGACCCGGGTTCGATCCCCGGCAACGGCGTATTTTTTTTGTTTTTATTCAAATCTCCCTCTCCCTCTCCCTGTGTCTCTCAGCACTGCTTCAGTTCAGTCACCATCTCCCTCTTCCAAAACGCTGGCGTTTTTACTCCCATTCATTCTGGTGTTAGCAGCAGGGTCTTATTGCAAAGCTCTGCGCTTGCAGATTTCGCCATGGAAACCGACGAGGCCCGGCGAGTTCTTCCCTTTCAGCTTCAGTTCGACAAGCCAGTTGCTTCTCTCAGGTTTTTCTCTCACATTACATTTTCCGCAATCGAATCCCTCAAAATATATTTATTTTACAAGGAAAAAAAAAATTGATCTTTGAAACTTTGAATTCTCAAAAAAATTGCAGATTAAAATTGCACACCGAAGACTCCAAGATTTTGCTGCACCGCTTCAATTGGCAGAGGCTCTGGACAATCTCTCCCGGTATCTCTCTCTCTCTCTCTCTCTCCCTCTCTCTCTCTCTCTCGGTGGCTTTCTGTAATTGAAAGTTGAAATTTTTTTGTTTAGGAAGGAGCGAAGGAGCATAACGTCGTTGTGTTGGCGTCCCGATGGAAAAGCAATTGCTTTTGGGCTTGAAGATGGAACAGTTTCATTGCATGTTGTTGAGAAGCCCGAAATCTCATTCCGTTGCTGTTGTTTCACTTAACTGGGAGGAAGATGGACGGATGACAAGAGTATGTTTGCATCAGCTAAAGGTAACTCTTATCTTTGCTCCCTCATGCATTCATCGATGGCAATGTATTGCAGACTCAAGCATTTCTAGATTTGGTCAAGCGGTATGCTTAGGTTCTGCGTGACCACTCTTTCTATTACTGCATACTGTCAAAATGAGTGCTTCATATCGCTGTGACGACATTTCTTTCGTTCATTATAGTAGCATTCCCCGTTTTTTGAATCATCGTTTAATTTTAACTTGTGTGAGCGCGTTATTTATTTGTTTTTTTTTAAATAGTTGAATATCCTAAGGTACTTCTTTCCTTCTTTCTTTTTTTGTCAAACGATAGATTTTGTTAGATTAGTCACCAGCGGAGTTTGAATCTACGCTGTTATGCAATTGCTCAACATCTTTCTACCGCTGTGGTAAAGAGCCACTTGATGCCTCTTTGTCGTGCATTTTCTCTTCCCAAGTTGCTCTTCAGTATATTATACTTTCCCAAATGTGTACATTTAGGACTCTGTTGTTCACCTGGAAATGGAGAGTGAGAAGGTGCGCGGTATACCTCATTCCGTTGTTGCTCCCCTGGCAGTCAGCTGTAAGTTCTTAAAATTGTTTCAGTAAAAATCAAACAAGTTCCTAAAAGAAGTTGTTCTGAAATTTCGGTTGAATTTTATTGTAACAGCGTCAAGAGGCGTGGCCTGTATATTCGCTGCAAGAAAACGTGTTTTGGTCTACATTCTGGACGAAGACGAAGATGAAGTCTCAGATGCAGAGTGACAGCATTGTAATTTACTCCCAGAACAAATATGTTTTGCATGCTCTTCCTTGGCGTGTATCATATTTTTGTTCTAGTCCAATAATATGTTTTACATCATCTCCAACCAACCCGGTCAAAGGGTTATAGGGCTAAAAATAGCTCGGAATGACACGAAAACCGTCTCGGGCTAGGCCAAAGGGCTTGTGGGCTTCATCGGGCCCAAACCCCCAAATCAGGGCAGCGGGCTGGCTATTTCCAAACCAGCCCTCCAGCGCCAGAATGTCAAGCTTGACATTTTACCAGCCCTCCAACTCCAGAATGTCAAGCCTGACATTTTGCTAGTTCTCAAGCTCAACCCATTTGAATCCCAACGGCAACCTGACGTCAGCATGACGCTAGCTAGCAACGCCTAGCTAACGTCATGCTGTTGTTAGGTTACCATTGGATTTTTTTTTGTTTTTGGACGAATTTAAAAAAAAAATTCTTATTTTTTTTCCTATAAATACCTACACCATTCCTACAACATTGAAAACTGAAGATAAGAAGTGTCACGTAAATAAGAATCATATCTAAAATTTGCACAACCTATCCGAAAAATTATTAAGATTACACAAAGATAAGAAATTTGGAGAGTTACTCTTTTTAGTGACACATGTCATTCAAAATCTTATCCGAAAAATTATTGAGATTACATAAAGATAAGAAATCTAGAGAGTTACTCACGTTAGTGAAGCGTATCACTTGAAATCTTATCCAAAAAAATTATTGAGATTATATAAAGATAAGAAGCTTATTTATTTGGCGACAAGTGACACTCAAAATACGTCCGAAAACTTTATTTTAATATGGTAGTTTAACTTAATTAACCATATTAATTTAATTAAAATAATAATAATAAATTATATTTGGCCAATAGCCCTTTGGCCCCTTCGGTTAAAGATTGTATAAAATATAACATAACACTGTTCATTAAAATATAATTTCTTACAAGACTATAAGACTAAAGAGAATCCTTTAACCCGCTTTTGGTTAGAGATGGGCTTACATTTTGTTTCTCAGCATGCGTCATAATTTTGATCCCCTGCTGCGAAGTTTGAAATTTAAATTTTGTAAATATGAGACGGAAAGAACTAAACAATGACTAGTTCACGTATTCTAAAATTAATGAAGTGTGATAAAAGACTTGTAGCTCAATCGGTCATGATCGTTAAGGTCCAGTGTTTGAAACTCTGATGACACATAGAATTTAAATCAACATAAAACCTCTTATTAAGAGCATAATACAAGGTCAGCACACAAGCAAAGAAGTGTAGAATTCACATCCCCTCGTCCCGTCGCATTACGTGGAAATGTAAACATGAAAAAACCTTGGTAAAAAACTCCCCGCCGAAATCTTGCTAGTCTCGTCGGCCTCGAGTTGAAACAGCTCAACTCGTCTTGGTTTTCGGGACTTGCAAGCAAGAATGTTGTAAGAACATCCTCTGCAGTAAAACACAACAGTAAAAGCGAGGTGTGATTAGAAGACAGAAGCTTACTGCACATGAACTGTACAACCGGGAGGTCCCGAGACGTCTGAAGCTTATATTCCAAGAAACATCACAAGCTCCCAGTTAGAAACTGCGGCGTGACAGGAATAAGGTAGGCAGGGGGAAGCGAAGCCAAGAGACACCACAATCGGATCAGCTTTGCCTCGTACAAGTCATATTTATGAATCATCCAACTCAACAAGCTGTGCCCGTCTCTCAGCAGCCTTCTTTCTGATGAATATGCCCCATCTGAGGGCTGCCTTGAGCTTGAGCCAGCCAACAACAGCTTTCCCAGAAGAACGGCTCTGATCATCATCAACACTGTAGTTCACTGGTGGAGTGGGCACGTATGGTGACGAATATGGATAATTGTCTTCGGTGATGTTCATGGAGGCATGACCATAACCGTGCCCTTGACCCTGACCCTGACCGCCCATGTTAAAGATACGAAGTAGATGCTGCATATCTTCATTTTCGAGAATCTCGTGGCTCCTCATACGAATTTCTTCCTCTGGGAAGAGGTCCTCGGCTCCCCTATAAGAAGATAGATTGGATGTACCAATATTTTGGAACCCAGATGTGGACGACTGTGGTGGACCAAGGGCAAGCATGTTTTCATTTCTTTGAAACTGAGCCTGGTGTGAAGTGATAGGCTGCTGATTTTGTAGAGGGAATGACAAGTCATCGAGCTGACTGGGAGCACTGAGATTTAGATTCTGTGGCTGTACCGAGAATCTGTTAGCCATGCCGTCAGTATAACCTAGAGAGAAAAAGAGCATTTACACACATTAGCAACGGATGTTTATCCAAAACACACAAGCCACTTACGAAAATCACAAATTTTCAGGTTGGTAGCCGTGACTATTAAAAGAATAATGCAAGCACCGAAAATTCTTATTTGTGTATAATGACCCCCGGGCTTTGGTCTCGGAGGCTGAGGATTACATTTTGTTAGAAAGTAATTGGATATAATTATTTTTTCGCAAGATATACCTCCCGCATTTAGGCCGGAATCCATAGTAGGCGGTTCTGAAGAAACTGAAGCTGGCAGGCTAGGTAGGGTGAACTGCTGATCAAATGAGTTTGGATAATCCTGCGAGGCCATTGGGACCTCGGGTAGAGAAACATCGGGACTCTTCTGCTGCTTAAAGCTTAGAAGAGACTTTCCATCGTACTCCATAACATGCATCCAGTTCTCATATGCCTTTGTTACCAAACCATCCACGAAGACCTGTACGAAACACAAAAATTCACAAATCAACCACTTTGAGGGGCCATGGCTCATTACCACTTTGTATCATTTTAGATACATTAACCAGGGATTTAATCTGTTCAGTCGAAAGAGTGTTGTTTACAGATAAAATAGCAAATGCATATGGACTGGATTCTTAAGTGCGAAAGGATAGCCAATATGGACAAAAGAATCCTATCTCATTAAGTTTACAAGCTTTACAACATTTGACAAGTAGCATCACTCAACCACAAGACGGAACACGAAATTATAAAACATAGCAAATCCAGGCACTAAAAATGATACATGAAAAAAGGAAAAGAGAAGTCATATACCTTCTGAGCGTCCGAGAGAGAATCAGCTGAGTAAAATTGTTCATTGGTAATTAGACCACTCAACTCGTAGATATTGTTAAAAACAACACCAACGTTCCTTGCATCCTCAGGATAGTAGACATAGAGTTTCCCACCAAGAAGACAAGTTTTTGCATGCTGTATGAGTACATCCCACATCTTATTCGACATGCCACTTCCAAGAATCTACGACAAATGGGCATAAAAATATTAGGAATTGCATTTTCGAAATATGAACTTGACAAACAAATTCCAAAATCTTACATTCCGCAATCTCTGCGAATCTCTAACCACAAGTCGCAGGAAGTCTTCAACTGTAACAATTCCAGCTTTATTCAGTCTCTTGTGGAATGAGCCATCTTTTCCAATTTTCTCCAATCTCCAGACCTCATCATTTAACGCAGGAGGGTAGTGTTTCTTGTATACTGTAAAAACCAAAAGAAAACTTGCCATGTTTATTTTTTTTCAACTTAACAAAGGAAATGTTAAATAACACTAATTATTAACTCACATTCCCCACGGTGATCCTTAACAGTAAAGGCATCTGTTTTTGCTTCGCGTATACGAATGTTGTCACAATAGTCTGAGGCAACTTTCAGTCCTAGCCTAAACTTCCTGCTCCTAATCCAGCTAGAATTATCAGTAAATGTCAATTCCCCTAGTGTTCCTACACCTTCCTTCAGTGTCACTTGCAGATCGCCAGTAAGAAGTGGCCTCTTCCCTTCACGCTCTTTTACTACATGGCTCTCAAATTCTTCTTGAGTCCAGTTCTCATCATCCTCGTTGTTAAAATCACCTTCAAGCACAACAACGTCAAGTTTCACTGCAGACTCCGGGCCTGATGTCACAACGTGCTTTGTATTCGCATCAATCAAGACAATATGGATTGCAGAGCCCCACTCCCCTTCTACTTTTCCACCAGTAAAAAGAGGAAGGGACAACCTGGACCTAAACTGCAGCTGCAAGTTTCTTCCATTGGGCCCTTCAATTTGTTTAGGAGAAGACCTGCTATTTTTAAACCCACTATTAAGAACAAAACTACTGGCATGCAGCACTGATTAAACAAAGAAAAAAAAGGAAACAACCAAGGATCAGAACCCGTTCAAAAATAAGGGATGAAAAGGGTTGATACCTTCCAGTAAGTTTGGCAGGGCCTAATTTTGCTAAAGCACGCTCCACCTCTTCACTAACCTGTTCAGCAAAATAAGTAAGAAACATCAACCAATGCTTCAAACACCGTATGCACACATCAAAGGATTAAATCCTCTTCACTAGGCATGCATTAAAATTTGTCAAGCAGTTACAAAGTCATACACACCAATACTTTATCAAGAGCCCTTATGACTTATAGTAGGCATTCAGCTTGCCTTCAACACATACACTTGTTGACAGCTGAGCCGTTGACACAAACGAAATGCCTCTTTTCTATGTCCGATGTTTAGGTCAGATAAATTTGCCACTAAACAACGCTTCACCATTTTTGTATGTGCATAACGTAATGAAAAATAACATAGAGCAGCCAAATAAAAAACAATTAAAAGTCATTTAAACCTCTTCTATCCAGTGACGGATTAGAAAACAGAAAGTACACAAGAAATTAGAATGTCTTACAACTCTGCGTAGAATCGGCTCCAGTGACGAGCAAAGCTTCTGCAGACTATCCACCTTGAGAGCTTCAACAATTACACTGCATTAAGTTGAACATTCTCAATAAACAACATTCACATTCATCGTTCATAGGACATTCAATTCATTATCCGTTCAAGACTTCAAGCGACGCGCTTTCTCGAATAAAACACAACATTTGAAAATATTTCATGTCCAAATTATACATTTCAGCTGAATTACAAACAGAATATATTAAAACAGTTAACAAATCAGTTGTAAATACATCAAAATCCAAGTTTTTACAGAAAGAAAAAGTCACCTGGCGAGAGCAGGACGTTTCCTATCCGGCTGGCCTTCTTCAGCTGAAGACGAATCCAAACTTCGCTTCTCCCTCGCCATGCTATTCGATCTCTCCATGTACCTCGTCTGCATCTTCTTTCACCGTCCTCAAAAGCTTAGCCTCCTGTTTGGTTGCTGAGAAAGTGAAAGGAAAAAGAAAAACAATCACGCAAAAACTTCCAAATCACTCAGAGCTAACTTTCACCTTGACTTGAAGACTCAAGATTCAAAATTCAAAATTCCATCTCCCACACGCAAACACACACACACCAGTAAACAAACAAAAGTCAACAGAACGACTCGGATTTCAAATCTTCAATTTTCTTCCGTTTTCCGAGCAGCCAAACAACAAAAACCGATCCAAAACACAAGTCGTTCTCCGCTTTATTCCATGTGCGGTGCGTGCGGAATCGAATCTCGGATAAGGAAAAAAAGGAAAAGTAAGAAAAAGCGAGCGGGAAAAAGTGAGAAAAAAAAATGAACCTCAGAAATATTTGAGAGAGGAATCCGAGAAGTTTCCGCGAAGCGTCGGCGAATTTTCTCGCTCGCTAGCGTCTCTGAAACAATTAAAGAGAGAAAGAGAGAGGCCTTTTTGTCTCTGTGCTGCGGATACAGACACTCGGTCGCGCCTTTGTATTTCCTTTCTCTTTCTTTTTTAATTTTCTCGCATTTTCTCTCGATCCAAACAGTGGCGAATCTCTTGCTGCCGCCTGGTCGGTGGCTGAGATCTTTTGCGGGAGGCCATCGGCGGATCGGGACCGTTGGAGCGGTTGAAGTTTGGGAATCTTTTGAATTTTTTATGGATTGGCCCACGTGAGTCTTTGGGTGGACTTGTGTGTTTGTCAGGATCCGGAGGATCTGTGCGTTTGGGTGATCGTAGCCGTCCGATTTATGATTTTATATTTATTTATTTTATTTATGAAAGGGGCTCTGAAGAATGTCAAACATTTTGCTTAAGGTGTGAAACTTCAATTTTACTTCCTCGAAACTGATAAGATCAAAGCCCAAATCTTCTGTGACAATATACACAACTACAGTGGTTACCAGGTCCGACCCTGAAAATTCGTTCATACACCAAATAGTATTAAAAATTAATATATATAAAAAATATATATACAAATATTACTTAAACATTACTTGTCTCTCATTTTTAGATCCAAATGTACCATTTAAGTTTACATAATCTAATTTTTCAACCAATTCATATCGAAAGGGGAGTCCCTATCCAATACGCCAAATTCCAATTATTTTTTAAGGGAATTTTAATGAAAAACTCATAGTATTGTTCACTTTAACGAAAAACCACATTTTTCACTAAAAAGTCAACCTTGTTACTATTCACTTTATTCTTTGTTTTGTTCTTTTCGTTAAAACTCAAAGTTTTCAAGTCATTTTCATTAGTTTTTTTTTAATTGTTACAATGTTACTTATTACGCACAATAAATAAATGAAATGTTGGACTATAAAGACTGCATCTTACAGCTGAGAAAAATACTAAAGGGAAGATGATGATAATAATTTTCAAATACGTGTAAAACTGTAGTTACATGTGAATAAGGGGCAAAAGAAAAAAAAATTATATTATTACCTATGATTTTATATTTTCATATTTCTATTAAATTTGAATTGTAAAAATTTATATATATATATATATATATATAAATATATATACATATGAAACCTTGTAATTAAGACTTAAACAAAGATACCTAGATAAGGCTAAACGACGATGAGAAAAAAATAAAAAAACAAAAAATTAAAAAAAAATAAAAAACATAAAAGAAAAAGAAAAAGAAGAAGATTATGCAGAAGAGGATAATGTATGTTTATACCATATTTGGGCCTCGTGTATTTGGGCCTTGGGCCTCGTGTATTTGGGCCTTGGGCCTCGTACTTGGGCCTTGGGCCTAAAGCCCACCACAAATGTAAAGGAGGAGGAGCCCTTATTCT
>JADOBS010301469.1:0-12164 GCA_015708375.1 Cydonia oblonga
TGTTTGCTTGGTTTCTAGTTGGTGTAGAAAGCTTGTGTTCAATTGTTTTTTTTTTAGAGTTTTTTTTTTTTTTTCAGTTGAATTTTCTTCTGATGGGTTAGGATTTCATTAAAGTCTTAGCTCACGATGTAATATTTTGAATCTGCTTTAAATCTTCTGTCGTTTGAAAAAAAAAATAAAAGAAAACTTAATACCCTGATGAGTCACATTTGTGAGACATGTATGTATCATTGAGTATAACGACATCACCAACTGAATTTCAACTAATTTCTCCAAGATAATTATAATTAATAAGGCCGTTTGTTGTATAATGCTGACACTTTTGTAGGAAAACATTGAAAAGACGATGGTAACTTGAAGCGAATGGTGCAGTGACATGGAAGAAAATTGTAGCTTTTGAAAACTTCTTTTACATCCCTTATTAATTTCTGTCATTTGATCTTTTTCAATTCATCTGATCCAACAGTAGAAAATAAAAAAAGTGTAAGAGAAGTAAAAAAAAGTGTGTGGATATCACACCCCTAAAGTTATAATTCCAGGCCTGCTGTAATTGATTAGGAACACGAGCGGCAGTTGTAACACCACAAAAACTGCCTAATATTTGTTCTACGGTTTTACCTGAAGACTTCTATTACGTCTATCCACTTTTTTGTTCAACTTGCAGTGCTTTTAATTAGCTTTGTGAAAGTAAGAATGTCATGCGTATATATTTCCCAAACTTTGGGCTGCCGACATGCATCCGTACAAAGCCTTCTTAACTTTAACGATTGTCTTGTGAATAATGTCATGTATTTGTTTGTTTCTATCCTTATCCTTATCCAAAACTAAAACAAAAGTCTTGACTCCAAATCCGAAACCCAAATGCTTTAGATTTGCATGGTTTTGGGCATCCAATTAATAGAGACGGTCCACCTTGGTGTCTCCAAAGCATACATCAGCCTTTACGCGTTTTTGCAGAGGTCATCGTTCCACGTCATTTTTTGGCCTTCTTTTGAAACTTTGATGGATGTTTTTTGTTTAGAGCACAAATGAAATTACCATAACTTATCATGCCTTAAAAGAGCTCTAATGAAACAAAACAAAAAAAAAAAAGAAACCCTAATCTATTAACTTATCATGCATTAATTGATTCTTGGTTGTGAAATCCTAACCTTGTTATAGTCAGTTGAATTTTCTTTCTAAACTATTGTTTTTAGAGAGTTTTAAAGAAAAACCTACGGTACTATTCATTTTAACGAAAAACCATATTTTTACAGTAAAAAGTCAAACCTGGTACTATTAACTTTACTTTTTATTTTGCCCTTATCATTAAAACTCAAAGTTTTCAAACCATTTTTATTAGTTCTCTTTTATTTTTTAATATATTTTCTCTGAAATATAATGTTATCAAGAACAAGCATTATCCGCATGGAAAGTCTGAAGGAAAAAAAAATTAGCGCAAAGGCTGGTTGCAAAGGTTTAGTCAAAGAAAATTGTTTGACTTCTATTTTAGCTAATCAAGCCTTGAGTATCTATTTTTTGACTTTAACCAAATTTGTAAACCTAGAGAAAGTAGTAGCTATCTTCCCTTTCTAAAGGAAGAAATCTAATGACAGGCGTTAGCTTGTGAGTGGTTAGCTTATAAGTGAATTGGATTGGTCAAGTTCAATAGGTTCGTTGGTGAGTTTGTTATGCGGGGAGATTTCATTCCTCCTTCCTTCTATAGTCAACTCGATTAAAGCAAGTGTTGGAATGAGAGTTTTCCAGCATGCGATGGCTAAATAATTAACAAAGAAAACAAACAAAAACAGGTGACCATGATCAGAGTCACCTGGAGGTTAAATGTTGTTCTTCAATTGTCTTGTTTTTCTTTCTTGGTCAGAGACCTTCTTCCGTTGTAGACTCTGTTTTCTCAAACTACGTACCATCACATGTTTTAGATGATGCATGTGAATGTCATCACACGAGCATAGGAAATAACTGCTGCACATCGGCTAATTGTGTTTCATTTATCGGTAGGATATGATTATCTAATTTTCCACGGAGAGAGGGGATAGAAAAATATTCTAAACACGCCAATAAGCATTGAGATTTGGATGGTGAGGATATCTATGTTACGAATTTCTTTTTGTAGTTTAATTTTGTTAAAGAAATTGAGGAAGTGGATAATACAAGTCTTCTATTGGGCATTGAAGAAAGAAAAGTTTATTTTTCAAGTTTTACCTCATAGATCAACATTGCAAAATATTAGCTAAATCAGAAATATTTAAGGCATCTAATTGAATTCAAAAATTTGACAAACACTTTGTGTTAAGAAAATCATTGAAATTTTTGTGCTAATTAAATAGGCAAATGATTTCGGATTGAATTGAATTTTTACAAGGATGATATATATGAATCGAGACTTACAAAATAGACGGTTCGGATCGTTGAAATTCAATGCAGAACGAATCCCACAACTAATTCTCATTTTTTTAAATGAATGGGAATCTCTTCCTTAAGCGGCTTGATATGTATATTAGTTGTGAATGGTTGCATATGTTAGTCCTGGATGTATCTATGTTGCGTCATCGCAAGATCGGAATGATTTCATTTCTTCCTACCGTTCTACTCGGGTTGCTGAAATTTATTAATAGATAAACTCTATGACATTTAAAGATGACTAGATACCAAATAAAATTATTATTTAGAGATGTCCTTTTGGGGTCCTACGTACACTAAAGCTTTCAGTGGGAATACTTTATGGATTAATGAGCAAAATAATTGTATATTGGATGATTATTTTTTCTACAACCAATAGTGGATTGAATTGTTAATTATAAAAAAAGAAAAGATTAGTGAAAATCGAACTTGTGCCAAAATTCGTAAGCATAATTGCTTATTAGTTTGTTTAAGTACGCTATTGTTGCTTGAGTTCAATCTTTCTTCTTATTAGATATTATGCTTCTATTGCATGATTGCCCACCATCTTGGCAGTCGAAAAATAACCATCTTCGAATGTGAAGGTGAGAGTTGAAACAAAAAGAACTGACATATTGAAGAGGATGACTGCATCACATTTGGGTATTATGAAAATTTTATAGTGCCAAGACCTAATTTAGATTTTTGCCCTAGAGCTCCTAGTAAGCCAGATACGACCCTGTTTAGATTATACCTCCTAAAATTAGCATACTAAACGTATTTAATTGATTTGCAATTTGGGTACGAGGAATAAGATCGTGTTATTAACACGTATGCAGTGCAACTTAAGTCTGTGAGAGAATAACTGTTGAATCACAAGTTGTCCGGTATGCGTATCTTATCTTATGTCCTCTAGGTAAAGGTTCATGTGCCACTTCCAACTTGGGTTCTAACTTGAATAGCACAATGACACAAGATTTATGTCCCCTTAGTTTTTGAACGCATGTGGTATTGACAACATAATGATGTGGACCAACTATTCCTTGAAAGATTATGATGGATTACGATGGCATGTCGACCTCTTGATTTTAGATTTTATGGTAATGCTCCTTCATCTATAACCTAAATTAATGACAATTTTTTTAATTAATTAACTAATTTTATGATAGTTGACCAAAAGAATCATTTGAAAATAGAAAAGAAGTAAAATTAGAACTTGTTTGCAGAACCGACTTCTTTTCACACTTCAATTCAATCCTTTTAGTTATCAAGAAATACAAATATGAAAAGTATATCTAGATAAGAAAATTAATTTGATGTAAGAATTTTAAAAGTTAAAAGGGCGGTTATGTCAATTTTTATTAGTTCTCTCATTTTTAAAAAGCATAATTGAAATTTTCACCTGCCCTAAAGCAAAGAAATACGAGCAACCCATAGACCTAAAAAAGCATAATTATGCATGTGCCATCTTGACTATACATTCAATTATTGTGCAAAAACGATCATGATCAATTTTAATAGACTCAGTTTCAGTCCAGTTCGATTAAACTCACTCTTCCAAATTAATTTCCTATTTGATCTCCAGTCCTAAACTGGATTGAATTATTTAGCTCACCAAACCCCATTAACATTCAAATTAAAGTTGCAAAGTAATTAATTCTCACTCCTAATCCAAGAGAAATTTTTAGTTGTGACGGGAACATAAGTGGTACACCATGTGTTTTTATAGGAGTGGTGGGAAATTTTATTTTTTAAGTTATTAACTTTTTAACACACATATCTCATCATTTATATAATGACACATTGTTTACCATCTCGTGTACTCGTCACACTAAAAAATCTCTTCTAATCCAGGAGGCTTGACTACCTATTACAAAATAAAATATTGTCTGTGTTGACCAGAGACTTTTCCAGAGAGCAGAGCCAGCCGTCAGTGAGAAAACAGTAAAGGCCACCCATCCATTTCAAAACTGAAGAACACGTGGAAAAGTCTCAACGGTGGTTCCCACCACAAGATCGAATTCGAATCTCGTGCTACTTCCATGCCACCTCCTCTATCCTCTATATAAACACCCTTTCGCTACTAAAAAATTCAATTCCCATTACCACCTAACGTCTCTCTTCTTCTTCTTCTTCTTGCTTTGAGAAATTGTGAGGAACTAGAATTAAGCGTTCTTCGATATCGGTCATGGCCGGCGGAGGGTTCTCGGCGGGTCCAGACGGGCGTGAGTTCGAGGCAAAGATCACGCCCATCGTCATCATCTCGTGTATAATGGCTGCTACTGGTGGACTCATGTTTGGTTACGATGTCGGTGTTTCAGGTAATCATCTCTCTCTACTCTCACACAGACGTACACTATTTGAGCTTCGTACTGTTATAGCTTTAGATCTTGTTGGTTCAGCTACTCCGCTAGATGAACTCTGTGGGCATTGTTTGGTTAGGGTTCTGGAAAACCTTTTAGATGCTTCAATGAAAGATTCTATATTCCAAAGGTTTCATCCATTAGATCTTGGTCATTGTTTATTTCACCATGATCCAACGGCTAAAACTCCGGAATACAAGATACTTTGGAGTATGCCAGAAAATTCTCAATCAACATGTTCAATGTTGATCTTCTACTTAAGTAATTTATTTAAGGGACGTGATATCCACACACCCTATTTTACTTTTCTCACACTTTTTCAATTTTCGACCGTTGGATCGGATGAATTAAAAGAGATCAACGAACATAAATTATCAAAGGGTATTTAAGAAGTAAAATGAAATGTGTAGAAAGCATATCCTTTTATTTAATTATCCATGTTTGTTTCTTTCTTTTAGTAAACAGATGCTCTTTAGTCAATGCTTTTGAAAACACAGAAGAAAGTTTCTATTTAAATGAACTCTTTCCCTCTTTAAAATCTAAAACTTACCCCAATTTATTTTTAACAAATGATAGCCTCCGTGGATTTAAATTGTTAGTTGTTAAGAAATAGGAAAATTAAATTGTGTTAGGGTATATAGGTATCTTTGTTTTTTGTCACGGTAGTAAAGCGTCATTTGCTACCCAAAAAAATTATCAAATTTCATATGATTTTGGAATTATTGATTTGTTTATGAATTTTACGGACAAATGAGAATTGGGAATAGTTACTTTCTACTTGAATTTTAGGCAAAGTTGTTTGTACAAATTTAAAAGCGAAATTTTGATTCACTTTTTTAGCATAAGGAGGAGTTTCTACTAGCTACCCAAAAAAATTTATATGTAAAAATAAAAACATAAATTTGAACTAATGGTGAACTTAATTTAATTTGATGCAGGTGGAGTTACATCGATGTCGCCATTCTTGAAAAAGTTTTTTCCGGTGGTATACAGGAGGACTCTAGAACAGGGGATCAACAGCAACTACTGCAAATACGACAACCAGGGCCTGCAGTTATTCACGTCGTCGCTGTACCTGGCCGGCTTAACTGCCACATTCGCCGCTTCCTACACCACCAGGAAGTTCGGGCGGAGGCCTTCTATGCTGATTGCTGGGATTTTCTTCATTGTCGGCACAATTCTCAATGCTGCAGCCCAAGACCTCGCTATGCTCATCATTGGCAGGATCTCACTTGGTTGTGGAGTTGGGTTCGCAAATCAGGTCAGTTCAATTCTAATTTCTTCTTTTTTATTTCATGTTCTTTTACATGATAACTTGTTGCGGACCGAGCTAGGCCAGTTTAACTTGGGCAGTGTGCATGCGTTCTAGTATCGTAAATTTGGATATCATTAGGGATTATCATATGTTGCTTTTTCATTCAAGCAATTATTTAAATTAAATTTATCTAAATTACGAAGAGTGAAAAAAATACGACATATTGATCTAGCTAACATATTTATGTCCAAATCTAGATTATCCATGATTATAATGTTACCGAATATGTCAAAATATAATCAAATTTTTATGGGGTTCATACTTTCTGTGGGAGATAAGAGTGTGGTGTAAAGCTAAAACGCGTTCTTTGGCACTTTCTCTAGCAATATCGAGACCAAAGCGTATTTGGGTCCATCCCAATTACTATCATTTTGAAGTATGATCATAACAATTTTATAGGTGTACTGACTAGTGACTTGGACACCATATCTTGTTATACTTATGAATCACAACAGATGAATGGTTCAATTCATTTACTTTTATCAAAATATCTCATATCAAAGTATTCTTTTGTTGCCTTATAAAAAATGTCATGCACCGACGTCCTGTGGGTTACTTTTGGTCTCTGAACGCTTAGATTGGAAGAGAGGTTACGCCTATGATCAAATTAGAGTCCATGAGTTTCTTCTTTTTCTTTTTCTTTTTTTGCAATAAAGTTAACTTTTCTTTGTAGTGAACTTTACTTAATTGAATTAGAGGCTGTATATATTTTGTGAGTCTAAATAATTTGAAGCTTCTTTTTGCTTGTTTTAAGTCATTTTCTCGTAAAGTCACAATCATCCAGTTTTTCCAACTTTTTTGTGCTTTAAATATAGGTTTTTTAGTCAAAATGGTTCCTGAGATTTTCATAACTCCTCGCTTTGGTCCCTGAGTTTGTCATCCATCAATTATTTTGATCCTTCTGTGAAAAATCTCCATTAAATAAGAATAAAATGACCAAAATACCCTTAGTTTTTTGTCAAATCATTTTGGCCTATAGTTTATTAAATTGAGGGTATATTTATCATTTTGATCCTTATTTAACATAATTTTGTACGGAATGACCAAAATGATTGATGGTGGACAATCTCAGGAACCACTTCTATTAATTTCAAATCTTAAGGACCAAAGTGATGTGTTATGTAAATCTCAAAGACCATTTGGATTAAAAGGCCTTAAATATATTCTTGTGTTTTGACGTTTCTATATGTGGTGTGGTGAGACCTCTCTTTGCTAACAGATGAGGCCACTGGAGCTTCCTCACCCCAATTTCTTTGCAACTTCTTCTAGTGGCTTTTCGAATTTTTTTTTTCTTTCCAAAAAGTCTTGAATCTTTTTTGTATGTTGGTTTGTGAAATAACCTGAAGCCGTGGAACTCGAATGTTATTCTGAACATGTACATGATTATTATGCGGTGTGCATGTCCGAATTGTTTATCTTATCCTTTTGTAGTTACAAGGACCTTAATTTCACCCTCTTGGGTCAAAAGGTTGGTCCAAAAGGAATAAAAAAGGCACCTTTTAAAGCACAATGCATGTGATAAAAAGTTATATATTCAAACTTCGATTTAAGATTTGATTAACTTTACAATACTTTTGCCGTATGTATTTCTACTTGTAAATGTAAAGTTTTAAATTTTAATATTTTAGATAATAAGTTTGATAATAAATTATTAATCTATTTCGTAACTTTACCAATTCTCACTTTACTAATTCTCACCCATAATATTAGTGTATCTCAAAACTTGACTTAAGAATCTAATACTTTGAGATGATTATAAACTATGTATTATTTTTTTCCTACTCTATGCAAAAAAGGCTAAGCCATCCGTTTGTTTCAATTGGTATGTCAACACAACTAAATAACTTTACAATTGATTGACAAAATAGAGAACAACTATGTTGGTGTACATTGTCTGGCCGCAAATAAGTTTTTATCTAAATAAATTACTGAAAATATACATCTGTTTCTCTTGTTCAACAATCTTTAACTTAACCTTGATGTTACTTTGCAGGCTGTACCATTGTTTCTTTCGGAGATTGCACCGACAAGAATCCGTGGAGGGCTAAACATATTGTTCCAGCTTAATGTCACACTAGGCATTCTATTTGCAAACCTCGTTAATTATGGCACCAACAAGTAAGTCAGCTGCTCCCAATTTGTTCTTCTTTTTTTTTTTCTAGTCCACCCGTAACATTACCCATGCCCCTTAAGTTGCGTGTATGCATAACGAGATTTTTCGGACATATTGAAAAATCTCTCGTATGCTTGATGTTTATGATTCTGTCGCATTTTTCACGGTTTATGAATTTTGTGTGGCATATTTCCAAAGGACTGTTTTACAATTTAGTATTTAGCTTCCAGCACTCAAAGTGAACAATTTGGGCCATCATATGTGACTGATAAATTAATTGACTGGTAAAACTATTGATAGATAAGCATATGCCTATTTGAGGGACGGTTTATTCTATTAAACAATGAATTTGAACAATAGACGTGAATCAGCTTCCAAATTGTTTGATCTTGATTGCCTTTTTTATTCATATTCACATGGCTCAGTTTCAAAGTTATGATGTCTTGAGGAGACATAGGAACATTCATAAGGTAGAAATTGAAAGGTAATTAAGTTTTACATGATAAAAGGAATTTGATTTTCGCATATTTATTTTTTTCTTCTAAGCAGTCATGTTTAATTTTAATTTGAGACTAAATAAATTGAAGGAAAATTATGGATCAGAAATAAATAAAAGTGTAGAAGGTGAAAAAGAGTGTAGAAATTATTTTCCTAAATTAATTTATTACATATTTATTTCACTACAAATGATGAATCCACCAATCTCTTCTTTTTCAGTTACAAATTCATATCAATCTCATAGGATGCACACTGATGTTACAAAAAAAAATCTACTAACGTGGCTAGAACTGTCTGGTTAATGGATTGCTTTGTCTGCTTAATTTAGTCAAATAACGTTTTGTGCTAGCCTCCTAACAATTTTCTGGCTGTATTTGCTGACCGTTGAGGAATTGTTGCTTGAATAACAGGATCACAGGAGGATGGGGTTGGAGGGTGTCATTGGGGCTGGCTGGTTTACCCGCGGGTCTCCTAACCTTGGGAGCTCTCTTGGTGGTCGAAACTCCTAACAGTCTCGTAGAACGTGGTCTCTTAGACCAAGGAAAATCCGTACTTAAAAGGATCCGCGGCACTGAAAATGTCGAACCAGAGTTCTTGGATCTTGTCGAGGCAAGTCGCATAGCAAAAGAAGTGAAGCACCCCTTTAGAAATCTCATAAAGCGCAGGAATCGTCCCCAACTAATCATTGCAGTAGCCTTGCAGGTTAGCAATTGAAACAACGCTTTTTTTTTGTAGTATGCCAAAAATTATATATACAATTAGTACTAGTATGCTTATAGTGTTCTTTGTCTGAATTTTTCTACAGATCTTTCAACAATTTACTGGGATCAATGCCATAATGTTTTACGCGCCAGTCCTGTTCGACACTTTAGGGTTTGGAAACGATGCTTCCCTCTACTCAGCTGTTATCACAGGAGCCGTCAATGTTCTCTCCACCGTTGTATCCATCTACTCAGTTGACAAAGTAGGCCGCCGCATGCTCTTACTCCAAGCTGGTGTTCAAATGTTCATCTCTCAAGTGGCTATTGCCATAGTACTAGGGATCAAGGTTAAGGACCACTCCGATGACCTCCAAAAAGGCATCGCAATCTTTGTGGTGGTTCTGATTTGCACTTACGTTGCTGCTTTCGCTTGGTCTTGGGGGCCTCTAGGTTGGTTGATACCAAGTGAGACATTCCCACTGGAGACCCGCTCAGCGGGGCAAAGTGTGACTGTCTGCACAAACTTGCTCTTTACTTTCGTTATAGCGCAGGGCTTCCTCTCGATGCTCTGCCACTTCAAGTACGGCATCTTCCTCTTCTTCTCCGGGTGGGTCTTGATCATGTCTTTCTTCGTGTTGTTCCTGCTCCCGGAGACGAAGAACATCCCGATTGAAGAGATGACAGAGAGGGTGTGGAAGCAACATTGGTTGTGGAAGAGATTTATGGATGACGATGACTACCACATTGAAGGAAATAATGGAGATGGTTTAAAGAAAAATGGGCACGCTAATGGATTTGATGGTGTTTCTCAGTTGTAAATCAAGTTTCAGGGTTTTGTCCCCTCTAAATAGTAAATACAGTATTTAGATATCTCAGCATTTAATAGATTTTTCCAGTGCCAGAAATCAACCTCTCTGGTTCGCTGGGAATTAAGGATATGTATTGTAAAACTTATTTGGGTGCATTTGTGTATGTGGAGTTGATGGATTAGCACAGAACATTGTGTGGATAGTAGCATTTGTTTTAATACAAGATTAATTTATTGAAACTTGAAAAATCTACATTCCTATTTGTTTTAGTTTTTCGATTTTCTTTCAGAGGATACGCCTCGAGCCCACCTTGAGTGCTCGCCAAGCCATCTCTCTTGTCACAAATTTTAAAATACGCTCTTGTCACAAGTAATATATTTATTTACTGTCATAATGTTATTTGAGGGGTGTCGAGATGGGCTCGACTTGTTCTCAAGGGCGTCTCAAGCAAAGGGAACTAGGTAAAAAGTTTGAATATAATTAAAATTATATGGTTAGTTAATTAAGTCTTTTCTCACGTTAAAAGGGACAAAACTCTTGGGCCTTGTTTGGTACAAAGGATAGGATTGGAAATTTGAATGTATAATACTAGTATGAAGGTATGTTTGAAGGTAAAAATGAAAATTTTGTGATCAACTGGAGGTACGTGATGGATTACTCAAGAAGATAACTTATCAAATTCAATCATTTCCAAATGATAGGATTAGAAAGGAGAAGTTTTCTTCATGTCTAATTCTCTTATGGTCCCATCAAAATGAAAAATTTATGGAGAATAAAGTCTCACATCTAAAACTATAACAAAATAATATACAACTTATATATGAAATATTTCACCCCTAATTTATGATAAAACTTCACGCCTAGTAATACATGGTTAAGTTAGGGACAATATTGGTGATGTTGGTGTTTTATCAAAATCATTCTCTTCTACCTTAAATATGCCATATGAATTTAGAGGTTATAAATTTCAATCCTCTATACCAAGCGGAGCATAAATATTTGTAGTGGACTTTACAAGTGCTCTAGTATAGGTCTGTTGTGTCTACCATCTTTGTAGTGGACTTTACGAGTGCTCTAGTATAGGTCTGCTATGTCTACCATCTTTGTAGTAGATATGTACTGGTGATGCTTGTGCTAGTGTGCGTGTACTTGTGGTAGCTATTTAGGGGTTTATTGTTAATGCTTGTTTGTGCAAATTATTTTCATATCAACGAATTAGTCACTGAAGAATGTATCCATATGACAACCTTGTAACTGTTCTTGTTGTTGAATGAAAAATCGATATCGCTTCTCGGAAAAATTAAAAAATTAAAAAATAAAAATAAAAATAAAAACTAATGAAAGGGGCTTGAAAACTTTGAGTTTTAACGATAAGGACAAAATAAAGCGTAAAGTGAATTGTATCAAGATTGATTTTTTAATATAAAAATATGGTTTTTCGTTAAAGTTCCCAAAAAAAATGGAGCCTGAAAATTTTAAAAAGATGGGAAGCAATATTTTGAGCTTCTTAAAAAGCAACATTTTTCAAAACTTCTACAACCAAAAAATCATTTTAGTTAGTACAGTTGTTAATTGATTTCACCGTTCATACTATTTGGGTGGATATTTAACATTAGGCTTAATGCAATTAAAGGTCCAGGCGTGCAAAAAATGAGAAAAGAATTAGGGACAGGTGGCAACCCATGATGAATTTAAAATCTTTTTTAGGTAATTAATAGGCAGCAAGCCTCTGTGACAAGTGACAAGTGACAGAAGACAACTCATCCTCAACAAAAAGCATTTTTCCATAGTATGGGTAGGTAATTAACAAAGCAGATGATAACTCACCATGCTCTGGAATCCATCACCAAAAGAGAAGGCTTGGACACTCGGGCTAAGAAGTCTATAAACGCAGCAAGGGGCACAAGCATAAAGACTCTCTCAACAAATCAATCAAGCAACTTCCAGTACAATTAACAACGAAACTAGAAAAGTTTTAGTTTGTTC
>JADOBS010301470.1:0-12164 GCA_015708375.1 Cydonia oblonga
GAAGGGAGGAAGTCTAGCGTGTCTTACTCTTCTTTTCCGGGTTTTATCTTTTTCTATGATTTCTTTTGTGATTTTTATTATGACTATGTGTAACTAAATTACTTTCCTAAGGTTTATGATGAAGTCATGGCATGATTATTTCCGAAGTATCTGGTTGATTATTATTTGATTACATGCCATGTTTAGTTCTTAATCTTTGTACTTAATCTATTCTAGTTTCGAATGTTCTTGTGATTGGCCATCATTGTGAACTTGTTTCTAGATAACTAGATAAATCTAAGAGGTTGACCAATATCAATTAGGTTTATTGGAACTAAGATTAAAGAGAGTAGACAAACTAGTGAGGATGACCAATATCAAACTAGTCCTACTTGGTTGACATGATTCTTTAGTGCTTAATGGGTTTTTATGTGTTTAACTGTATGCCTGACCAATAGGATATAGTTGTCACGTATAGACACACGAGTTGATGCCTGACCATGGATTAATTCATACCTTAGAAAGAACAACCTTAAATATTGGCATGGTAATTGGATAGTAATTGTCTTGAAGAAAAGGGAATATGATTGTTATTGGTGGATTCATGACCTTAGGCTTTCATCACATTAATTCCTTTCAAACTTTCATTCGTCGTGTGTCTTCGTTATTCATATTCCTAGTTTAATTTAAGTTGAAGTTTTAATTATTTTTCATAATCAATTAATCAATCATTCATTTCCTAGTTAAGTTTCATGTAATCAACTAGTTGAATTGGTATTAAAAGCAATCTATGTGGGATCGATCTTGTATTTGCATTTATTTCTTCATTGATTCATGCGCTTGCAAGTTTAATTTGGTTTAGATTAATCTATTATTTAGGTTAGTTTTTTACATCATCTACTTTAGCTATTGCTATTGCTGCTTGTTGGTGATTATCCCATCTATCGTCATATATGTATACTAATGCTTTTATGCCTACTTGTGCTCTCGTTAATCCTACTATTCCAATTAATATTGTTCCTATATATATTTGACTGAAATGTTATTGGAAGTATTGGCGGTTGCCCTACCTACACGCTTGTATCCCTTAATTTAGGGTGATTTGATCTTGTTACTTGTAATTAGAGTTTTCCTATAATTAGGGATAACCTCACGGATGTTAAGGTTGGTTGTGGTGTGTTAGCCAATGGTTCTTAGGCTGGCCAATGGTTCTTAACCTGGCCAGCAGTCATTAGCCTTCCCGTGTTTCATGTATATATACCTTTGTAATCTTGTAGAAAAATATAATGAGAAAAATCATTCTCTTTCATATTTTCCACATGGTATCAGAGCAAGAACCTTAACCAGCCTGTCTCCATTGTTGTCCCTTCTCTTCTTATGCACATGTTTTGGATAATGGCAGAAGATAATCTTTTTGGCTCTGAAGTTGAAAGCTTCACAGCTCCTCGCCCTAGTTTTCCAGAAGCTGAAGTCAACCCAAACCAACGCTTGTGTTCTGTGTTGTTAAATGAGTTTAACTATCTTCCATGGTCTAGATCAATATCTCTTGCCCTTGGAGGAAGATCCAAACTTGGATTCGTCAATGGAAGTATTGAAGCACCTGAGGTCTCATCGCCGGAGTATGAAGCATGGCTGTGCAAAGACCAGCTGGTCATCTCGTGGCTCCTCAACTCCATGGATCCTAAGTTGTCTAAAATTTTCAGTTTTTCAGAATCCTCTAGTTCTCTGAGGAAGACAAAATCTTTCATTTGCTTGCAAGTTTGGGTTTTGAATATGAAGATCTTAGAAGCCATATTCTAATGAATCCCGAACTTCCATCATTTGCAAGTGTTTGCACTACTATCCAACGAGAAGAAGTACGCAGAAAAGTTATGAATGTTGATGTAAAATCTAGTGTGTCTGAGGCTAGAGCTTTTGTGACAAATCACAAGTCATTTGGAGATTAAGTATACAAGGGAAAAAGGCCAGATCTGAAGTGTCTACACTGTAATAATGTTGGACATCTAATAGATCGATGCTGGATATTGCACCCTGAGTTAAAGCCAAGGTTTGAGAACAAGCCTTCAAGAGATCATAAGGGCTCACAAACTAGACCACATACAAACAAGTACCATGCTGCTGCTGCTACATCCATCGATGGGTCGATGAACTTTACAGCCAATCCTGCTGACTTGCTGAATGAGTTCTCAACCTACCTTCAAACCAGAAAAGGAAGCACATGTGAAGTGTCGACTGGGGGAAGTCAAACTGCTCTCCTTGGACAGTTTGCATGATTCTTAGCTGAGTCTGGTCGTGTACCTCAAGGAGACATTCCAGGTATCATGTGTGCTCTTTCAACTGCTCTAAATGTTAGTCACTCTCATGATTTTTGGATTATAGACTCAGGTGCCACAGATCACATGACAAATCAATATTCAAAGCTATACAATTTTGAAAGCTACACTAAACCATCACTAGTTTCTGTAGCAAATGGTAGAGGTGTGCCAGTTCTAGGTAGAGGGAAAGTTAAACTGATCTTAGAAACTGTTGAGTCCACAGATTTATATGTTCCATCCTTTCCTTTTCAATTGTTGTCCGTAGGAAGGATTACAAATTCTCTCAACTGTCGTGCAATTTTTTCCCCTCACAATGTTGTTTTTCAGGATCTAACCACCAAGAAGCTGATTGGTGAAGGTCACTACCTAAATGGGTTGTACTATTTTTCAAAGGACCTTAATGTTCCAAAGGGGTTCCAAGTCAGCTCAAACCTAGAACATCGGTTGTGGCACCAACGCCTAGCACATCCCTCAGAATTTGTGTTGTCTACGTTGTTCCCTAGTTTATGCAAATCCTCACTTGTATGTGAAATTTGTCATTTGTCAAAATTTACTAGACTCAAATTCAATTCTTCCATGTCTAAGACTAGCAAGCTTTTTGAGATGGTGCAGTCTGATGTTTGGGGACCTGCACCTCTAGAGTCTTTTGATGGTTATAGGTACTACGTTACTTTTGTTGATGATTTCTCAAGAGCCACTTGGTTGTACCTCCTAAAATTCAAAAGTGAAGTCATGGATGCTTTCAAGAATTTTCATAATCTTGTCATGAACCATTTTTCGTCTCAAATTCACATACTAAGGTCTGATAATGGCACTGAATATACATCCAAAAATATGACTAACTATTTGAGCACACATGGAATTATACATCAAACAAGTTGTGTAGGTACTCCTCAGAAAAATGGAATTGCTGAAAGAAAGAATAGGGACCTACTTGAAAAAACCAGGGCTCTAATGTTGCAAATGAATGTGCCTAAGAGGTTTTGGTCTCAAGGAGTTCTTATCAACAGATTGCCTAGTCTTGTTCTGGATACAAAATCACCATATGAGGTTTTGCAAAACAAAAAAAATTAACCTTTCCCATCTAAGAATCTTTGGATGTACCTGTTATGTTCATATTCAATCCCATCACCGAGACAAGCTCGATCCCAAAGCAGTCAAGTGTGTTTTCATGGAATACTCCTCCACACAAAAAGGTTACAAATGCTACAATCTGTGTTCCAGGAAGATGTTTGTCTTAAGAGATGTACGGTTTGATGAGAACCAACCGTATTTGAACAAATCATCATATCAAAATCGTCAGGGGGAGCACCTCCTAGATCTCTTCCCATTACCAAATCCAGTCGAACCAAGTGACTGTGTTCATTCACTACCTCACGACAGTGACTCTCATGCAACCCATAATGACAACATGCTTATTGGAGATGACACTGAAGCCTCAGAAGCATAAGTAGTTCTTCATGATCATAGCACAACATCTATACAAGAAAGTGGAGCTGAACCTATTGTGACCCCAGTTCAATCTTGCAGGAATCTGGCTCGAGATAGACATCTACCATCAAGGCTGCAAGACTATGAAACTTACAATGCAAGGTACCCCATTCACAAGTTTGTAAATTACTCCAAAGTCTCTCACTCTCATACAGCCTTCCTCAGTAAACTATCCTATGAAAGTGAACCAAGGAACTTTCAAGAGGCAAATCGTCAAGTTGTGTGGAGGCTAGCCATGGAAGAAGAACTCAAGGCTTTGAATGAAAATAAAACCTGGAGTGTAGTTCAACTTCCCAAAGGCAAGAAGGTGGTAGGCAGTCGGTGGATCTACAAAATCAAGTTTAATTCTGATGGTTCAATTGAATGACACAAGGCAAGATTGGTGGCTCGCGGTTTTACTCAAACATTTGGAGTGGACTATAAGGAGACATTTGCTCTCGTGGCTAAGATGAGCACAGTGAGGGTTTTATTATCTGTTGCAGTTAACCATGAATGGCCATTATACCAAATGGATATAAAAAATGCCTTTTTACATGGAGACCTTGAAGAGGAAGTTTACATGCAATTACCCCCGGGTCATTCACAAGCACATAATTCAGGTATAGCTTGCAAGCTTCATAAGTCAATTTATGGCTTGAAACAATCTCCTCGTGCCTAGTATGCCCAACTGAGCTCCGTACTTGAAAATTTTGGGTTCAAGAGAAGTCATGCTTATTCCTCCTTGTTTGTTCAAACAGGATCAGTTGGCAAATTAGTTGTACTAATCTATGTTGATGATATCATCATCACAGGTGATAACATTGATGAGATTCACACTCTTAAGCATTCTCTTCATCAACAATTTGCCATTAAAGACTTAGGAGTGTTAAAATACTTCCTTGGGATTGAATTGGCTACTTCCCCCAATGGACTTTTTTAAGTCAAAGGAAATATGTGATTGACTTACTTCAAGAAGTGAAGATGATGGATTGCAAACCAGCCCGTACTCATCTTGATAGCAAATTAAAGTTGGACTTGAAAGGAGAACCTCTCAGTGATATCAGTTACTACCAACGACTGGTGGGTAAGCTTATATATCTCACCATCACTAGACCGGATATAACTTACGCCGTCAGTCTTGTAAGCCAATTCATGTATGCACCCATTGAAGCTCATTTAAACGTTGTTAAAAGAATTCTCAGATACCTCAAGGGCTCCATTGGTCGGGGAATCGTCATGAAAAACAATGGTCATACTCAAATTATCGCATACACTGATGTTGACTGGGCAGGGAATGCTATTGATAGAAAATCCACTACTGGCTACTGCACGTTTGTTAGAGGAAACATCGTGACATGGAAGAGCAAAAAAAAAAATGTAATTGCTCGCTCAAGTGCCAAAGCTGAGTATAGAGCCATGGCGTCCACTGCATGTGAACTCATTTGGCTCAAGGGCCTTATCTCAGACTTGGGTTCTCAATCAACATACCTATGTCTCTTTTTTGTGACAATCAAGCAGCTATGCATATTGCCTCCAATCCCGTGTTCCATGAACGCACCAAACACATTAAAGTTGACTGTCACTACGTTCGGGAACAAGTCCAGTCCAAGGTAATTCAAACCACATTCACTCGAAGCCAAGATCAACTTGCTGATATTTTCACGAAGCCTCTTGCTTCTCCTCAGTTTCAACGTCTGCTCTCCAAGCTTGGATCAATTAACCTCCTTGATCCAGCTTGAGGGGGAGTATTGGAAGTATTGGCGGTTGCCCTACCTACACGCTTGTATCCCTTAATTTAGGGTGATTTGATCTTGTTACTTGTAATTAGAGTTTTCCTATAATTAGGGATAACTTCACGGATGTTAAGGTTGGTTGTGGTGTGTTAGACAACGGTTCTTAGGCTGGCCAATGGTTCTTAACCTGGCCAGCAGTCATTAGCCTTCCCGTGTTTCATGTATATATACCTTTGTAATCTTGTAGAAAATATAATGAGAAAAATCATTCTCTTTCATATTTTCCACAAATGTGATTTTCTCAAATGCATAACTGCTTCCTTACTAATTAAATTAAGTGTAACTTCTTTATCGATACAGCTAACTTCATGTTGATTGATGCTACTTACAATTCTGCTTCTATTTTCAAATAAACCTAATTGATACAAATTATATTTTTCTGTGTTCTCTCAAAACCTCTTTGAATAAATTCTTGTGCTTTTTCTTCATTTGGATAAATATCTTCAGCTCTAACTACTTATTTTCCCTTTTTCCTAAAGAGTTCCATTTTCTATTATCAAAAGGATTTAGCTTAGGCCTTCTAATATTATTATTTTCACTTAAAGTTAAATTTTCTAATCTATCTAACAAAGATGATGGAAGTGATGAAGATGCATATGTAAAACTTGATTTATTTATGCTATTTGTTCTTCGACTTGATCTAATTTTTCAGCCAAACTTAAAACTAATTGAATAATTAAATTATTTTGCCTAATGGAAATATTACTACTGGCTACTTGTGTTGAAAAATTTGTTAAACCTACGGGTTCTTTATCTTACTAATTTCTTTCAAAGCTTGGATATATTTTCTGCTAGTTCTGGAATCAGTCATTAAACTAATAATTTTTCTATTTTATTATGTAACTTATCTACTTGTTCACTCACCTCTTTTTGCACTAATTGAACTTTTTGAACTTTAAATTTTAACTGCTCAACTATTTCTAATGATGTAAGTTCTACTTGCTTAGGCTTACTATCTATGAGGTCAACAAGCTCTTTTATCTCTTTTTTGCTAGGAAATCTTTGAATATTTTTATTATTATCTTCTAACTGGGATGTAATATAATCTAAATTTTGTCTAATTATTTTTACGGAATTTTTCTGAAAATGCTCTAATAACTGGTTTAACAAATGATTATGCTTATTATTTTCTAATTTTATATTTTCTCCTTGACTAATAATAAGATCTACAATATTATTGGCTTGTGCATTTTCTTCACTATGCAAAATATGATTATGCTTTCTCAATGGAAAATAAAAAACTAAACTATTTTGGTCTAAGGTTATTTTTCTTTTTTGTGGTTCACTAATTTCTAAATTAAGGTAATCGATCATAAACTACAATCAACCTTTCTCTAAAGTTACGGCTAACTGATTTCTCAAAAACTCTCTTTCTTCTCTCAAGGTCTCTAAAGTTTGATATGTTGCTCTTTTTGCTTCTAAAACTTTATGTTGCACTTATGTGTTATTATATTTACAAATAAATGAAGGATGTTCAAGATAACCAAGATAAAACTTCTGCTTCTTCAAAATCCTGCTAATTCTTTTGGATATATATGTTAATCTTCTCTTTATGCTAGTTATAGTTGGGTGTTTAGGACAATGAATACCTGGTGGTTATGGTTGACAAGGTCTACAAGGACAATAATATCTGTTGTTTATACAAAATAAACAAGTATGATATCAGTTGTATCAATGACTTCCGTCCTCAAGGAACTTTACTATTATAATTATACTATTAAAATGCTAAACTTGGCTCTGATACCAGATTCGCACAACATGCCCAGTTAAATAGTTGGATGGCTATTATAACAACTAGACATAAAACCTTACACATGGAACTCGACATGTTTAAGCATGACAGCCACTCACAGTACAAGTATAAGGCCTTAACGACTGAACTCAGAGGTATGAAGAACTCAGAGGTACCCTGGTTAATGTCCAGTTATTTGTATGGCAAACATCCAACTATAACAGAGTGCTCGAACAAAGTATGATCATCAGTTTAGCAGGTTAATAATATAACTATAATAGTGTTTCCCTGTTTTGGACTAGAAGTCTAATTAAACAAACACACAAAAGAAAGAAAAGAAAGCTTACTTAAGACTTGGAGATTGCTTGAATCTATACACTTGAACTTTTATTGATATATGGAATGTTTAGAAAGATAGTTGCTTACAAGAAAGTGTTTACAAGGATGCTATGAAGACTATGGATGCTTGAGAGTGTGAGTATGAGAGTAAGGTGTTCAGGTGTTGAGTGGTTGAGGTATCTTTACAATGAATGAAACTCCACTTATATAGACTGAATGAGGATACAATGGTATTTAAATTATTTATAAATAAATTGTGTGGACATCTCTTTGGTACTTGTCATTTGTCACTATGCTTATACTGTTGCAGAAATTGTCAGCACTGTTTCTGAAACGTGACCTGATTTTTACTTTGCATGTGAACTTGCTTGTCTCTTTTGTATGTGAATTTGCTGCATGGTTTGTCTCCTAGTGCCCAACTTTTGCATGTGATATCGCTAAAATGCTTTCTTCCTAAAAATGCTCTTTCCCTTGTTCTATTTTGGGTATTATTAAATTGTTTTGTCCTTATGATTAAAGAGAAAAATTTTGGGCAGTTTTGGTTAGTTTCCCAATTAATTTTTCCATCTCTTTGCACACTAAGATAGGAATTTTAAAGCACGACATTACATAGCCACCGCTTTGATAACATTCCTTTCCCTGTAGTCGATAAGAACTATTCAGAACTCTTCAGCCTAACCATTTACCTTAGCTTTAATATTCCTTCTCACTTCTTCAAAAATGCTTTCTTGGAGAGTCCAAAATTTGATTGAATCCCCAAATATTTCCTAAACTTGTCCTTAACTTGAATATTCAAACACTGGGCAACCTTTCTTTTAGTTTTTCTTTAGCAACCTTCACCAAATAATAATGAGTTTTTTTTTTCCAAGTTAACCAATTGTCCTGAGGGCACTTGAATAGGAATCCAGGGTGTTTAAAATGCCAACCGTTTCTGATTCCGTTGCATGAGTCATCTACAAAGAATTAAGTGTGAAATCGTAGGTCCATCATTTGAGAGTTTGAATCCATATGTAAAGAGCCCATTTGCTCACTTCGTTTTAATAAAGCTGAGAACCCTTCCGCACAAATTAGAAAGAGGAAAGGCGAGAGTGGATCACCTTGTGTTAACTGATGAGTCGATATTATACTATATATTTCATTATAATTCATTAGCTATTTTGATAGTACTTTTATACTTTGTTATATATTTTCAGTGTAGGACATTCGACTTCCTCTTAAGAAAAAAGTGATCAATTGGATGAATTTTGGAGTGATTACAATTGGAGGATGTTTGTGTGTCTTTCAACTTGTTCGTATCAATGTTTTAGAGTTTTTTACCAAGCAGTTTATTTTTGGCAATGAAATAAGGAGCAACGCCCAATGCTGTCAAAGTGACGTTTTAGGCTTATGTTGCCTTTTTGGCGTCCAAGATGATGTCTTTTGGGTTCGAGGTCTTCTGTAATTATGTTCGAGACATCTCAAGCTTTAATTCTAGTTATTTTGGGCCTGTTTGGAGCCTTGAAGATCCAAAAACGTGGCTAATTTGTGGCTGAGCAGATTTCCCAAAGTTAGAATGGGAATGTATTTCGTAGTTATCTTATTCTATTATGCTTCCTAGTCTTTAGAAGACCGTTTCTAGGTAGGGTTTTATTTTCTAGTAGTTTAGGAGAGAAGAACTCATTATTTTGGAGAATTTCAGACTTTTTACCTACAAGATGTTTTCTACCCATGTTTTTAATAATATTTTGTTTTATGATTGTTCGTAACTAATTCCGTTTGCTAGGGCGAGGCGAGGCCACAAGCCTTATCAAGAATATGTAGTCTCTTTTCAATTTACTTGTGATATTATGCATGCATGTTTTGAATTATTAATCACCGGTTTAAACTATCTAATTGTCTTGATGATTGGCCACTATTATGGTATTTAGAAAAGTAATTTGATGCAATTTTGACGGAGGACTATCCCAGAAATTGACTAAGGCTTCTTGTGGTTAATATGTGTAACGTCTTAGGATGGACGACACGTCTTAACGTTTATATGGTTTTTCAAAAGGATTTCACAAAACTTAATCAGTCTTGCATGTTCACATTCAATCTGGACGCCACAGATGAGTTGCGTGTTAGATATAAGTTCTATGTTAGAGGTTCCAAGTAGGATATATATTAGGAATACCAAACCTTCAAATTTGCATGTGTAATTCATAAGTAATTGGAAGAACTACATAGGATTGTTAAGGTGACCGCGGAACCCTAGTGCTCAAATTTATTTTCTAAATTATTTTCTTTTGTTTTCTTGACTTTGCCAATTTATTTACTAATTTTAATTGAATTTGTTTTTAATATTTTAGGTCATAAAATCAGCCTTTATACCAAAGGGAGAGCGTAATTTTGCAACTGATGGGTTAGCCAAATTAGGTTTAAATAGTGAGATGGAGTTTCAAGAGCTTGTGGAGCCTCCTTGCTTATTTCAAACTCTTTTAGATGATTGCTCTGGAGTTGCTACAGCTAGATTAGTTGTTTCTTAGTGTTTTTTCTGCTTTTCTTCTTCCATATCATTGAAAGAAAAAAAAAGTATTCATTCAATCCCGGTGGAAAACAATCTTACTTGAATTGCTATAGTACGATAATCTTGTACTCTTGCAAGTATTTTTAAGTGACTTCTCCATCATTTTCATTAAGAACTTCCATTCAACCTTGTCATGCGCCTTCTCCATGTCAAGTTCAATGGCCATATCACGATTCTTTCATCACCTTGGATTTTCAGTGAATGAAGAATTTTGTGGACCACCAAGGCATTGTCGTAGATATATCTTCCAGCGATAAAAGTCGACTTATTCTCACTAATCACCTTTAGCATTACTCCCTTCAAGCGATTTTTCATGGGCATTTTACTTTTGGAATAAGTGTGGTATTGGAGTGAATCAGCTTCCTCAACATCTTCTCGGAGTGCTACAACGCCCTCACCACTTTTGTTAATTCCTATCGGATCACCTCCCAGTGGTCATGAAAAAAGCTGCCAGTAAATCCGTCAGGACCAGAAGATTGAGCCTTGGATTCGGAACACTGCTTGTCTTATCTTTTTATCAGAAATCGGCTTCATCAGTTAATGGTTATCCATTAGTGATAGTCACTCTTCAACACAATCCAACATCTCCTGAATTCTGTGAGGTTGGATAAATGTATAAAGAGCTTCAAAACGTTGAACCGCAATTTAATAATAAACCATGCTCGCATCCTTCTGCAAATTCCCCGTTAAGGTCTTCCAAGCCACATATGCGATTCATTCGTCTCCGATTCAAAGTTTGTGCATGGAAAATTTTAGTATTTTTATCACATTCTTTAAGCCATTGTGCCTGCGATTTTAACTTCTAGTAAATCTCTTCCTCCTTGATAGCTATCTTCAAATCATTTTCCTTCTTCCTCACCCACTGCCCACCAAAGTTTTTTTGGCTGATATTCATTTCAGAGTTCTATTTTTAAATCATCGATTTTCTTCTTGTTGCTCCTCCCATTTTGTCCTCTCCATAAGAGATCCCACGCCGAACCTGCTTTAACTTTTTCACAAAAGTTTAAGCATGTGTTATAATAAAGCTCTTCATCCATCTATCTATGACGATGCCCTTACATTCTTTACTCTTCCCCCAGTGTCCATCATACGAAAAACTTCTTTTTCACTTTGGAGGTGGAATCTTAGTTTGCAAAAATAAACATAGCATGATCCGAGCCTTCTAAACTTCATGAAGAAGCTTCGACTCATGATACATCTTCATCCATTCTAGCATTGCAAGACCTCGATCAAGTCTTTGTTAGGTAAACCCCTTGTCTCTTATATTTTTCCACGTAAATACAACCTAAATCAATTAGACCATTATTGGTGGTGAATTCCCTGAAATCCCGCATACTGACCGTTGTCTTTTCGTTCTCTCCTTCTTTTTCCATTTGTTCCAAGATATCGTTAAAGTCTCCAATATTACAAGACAAGGCTCATTGTTATTGTGGTTACACAATATGTTGTTATTATGGTGTAACTATGTACTTAATTGTGGAGTTGTGGTTACAAACTTGTATATATATAGCCATGTATGTGGGTTAATAAATGATATGAAAGAATCCTTTTCTACAATGCAACTCTGGTGCCTTTGCCAGTGTACATGTTGCGAACAATTCAGACCCCAACTGGTACTTGGATTCGGGAGCAACAAATCACATGACCCAAGATGCTCGTTCTTTTGCCCCCATTGCTGGACATGCTTTATCCGATGGTATTGTTATTGGTAAAGGTGCCTCATTACCCACCACTCACTCTGATAATCTTACCTTTTCTTCTAGTCCTTTGTGTTCCGTCTTTCCAATGTTCTTTGTGTTCCCTCTTTATGCAAGAATCTCTTATATGTTGCTAAATTCATTCGTGATCATCTTGTTTGTATTACATTCCTTCCTTGGGGTTACGTCATTCGTGATTTTCCATCTAATGCTATTCTTTTTCAGAACCAATGTAAAGACGGTATGTATCCTACTACAAAAAACAGGCCTTTTGGGACGGTCAAAACGTGTCGC
>JADOBS010301471.1:0-12170 GCA_015708375.1 Cydonia oblonga
TTTGGCAGATCGGATAAAGGATCGGATAGGACTAGTTATACGGACGCGGGTGTTTGGCGTTCACTCGTATTAAATAAGCGCCGGATTAAACTAACCGGTCCGCTTATTTAGTACGGTATACGCCGGATTAATAAAACCAACCAAAAGGCTCGGATTATTAGTCGGCCCTCTCTCTCTCTCGCCTTCTCTCGGCCTTGCTGTCCTCCTTCTTCTCCTCCTCCACCACCTCTTCGTCTCCCCCACCTCCGCTATAAATCAAACACAATATAAATAATACGGTCATTAGTCCGATACTGCACCAAACGTCCGACTAATATAGTCAGTAATATCCGATGACTATTTATCCTATCCGACAGAAATAGTCAGTACAGTCCGAGCTGCCAAACGATGCCTAACCACCGGGAAAAGGAACGCGGGTCAAACATAAGTAAAAGGAATCATAGGGGTTCAGAAAACGGGGTACCACATCGCGTTCAATTCGGACTCCACCAGAGCCTTTAAATCTATTAGCTGCTTCATAATTGAAGAACTTAGAAGTATTTGAATTTCTCATGACTGAAGTCAACAAAGCATCAACGAAGTAGCAACCAGGCTCCACTGTTATCACCTACGGAACAACCCACCAAGACAAAGCGTCAAATGCAATAGAACTCGTTTTAGCCAGGGTTCAGAAAATAATGATTCAGAACACCGGTGAAAAGATTTAATCCATATATTAATGGGGGAAAAGGAAAAGAAAACTAGAACGCGAAATTTGATACTAACCATTCCCTCTTGGAGTTCTCTTGTTGTACGTAAAGACTTTAATCCAGGTTCTTTTGACCTCTCCGTTCCCTGGACAAATGCCATAAGTATTTACAAAACAATTCTGAAAGGTAAACCAGAAAGGAACAGAATAACTAATTGAAAATAACCTTTGGGTAGCCACTAGGATCATGAGTGTTAATACCAAGCAAATGCCCAAGACCATGAGGCATAAAAACAGCACCCAATCGTTCGACCATCATATCATCAACGGTCCTATAACCAAGAACAGTGAGCACCTTATGTAAATTTATCCTTCCGAAACTAGCGACAAATTGCAAGTAATTCGAATACTAGAGTAAATAATTGAGACACAATGATTGTTACCCGACTAGGATGCTCCCTCTCTTCAATGATTCAAAGAATACCTTTTCTGCTAGTCTGCAAATTATAACGAAGCAAAGAGAATCAGAATGTTTATGATATTTGCAAAAGCCTAAATCTTTTTCGTAAAATGTAGTCGAATTTAGTCATACTTATGCATATCTACCCAGCTTACTCCAGGTTTCATTGTAGATATGACTGCATTGTGAGCATCAAGGACAGCCTGCAAAAGCAAGAGAATTAGAAACAAAAAGTAAATATGTACTAGAAAATGCTATAAAATGTTGAACGCAGAAATATGAATGTTGCGTTAACTAAGTCAGGCACTGCACACCAGCACACATATCATGCGTGTGTGTACACTCGTGCACAAAACGAAAGAGCAAGAAGAAAACTTAAAGACACGAACAATGCGACGATAACACTAGTGCACTTACATTATATATAAGTGCTTGGTCAGGGGAAAACTTTCCGTTCACCTGCGGATAAAGTTGAAAGAATTCTGAAGGGGAAAATTGAAACAAATAGGCATCGTCCACAGTACCATAAGAAGAGTCTCCTGCTAACTTATAATTATTACCCTTCAGTCCAGAGAACCTCAACCATAGGTAAAAGAACAGTTTCAAACAAAAATGCACATACTCACGGTGTAAGAACAAGTGATGTCAGAACCATAGAAATTGTATTCAGCTCCCATATCAAGCAATGCCAAATCTCCATCTTCCAAGATCTGCACAAAAAGACGTGATGAATTTTAGCTAATTTTCATAATTTGACAAGTACTCAGTAGTGAGGTATAGTGTACCTTGTCATTTGGAGCTGCTGCATGCCCATAATGGAGAACAGCACTGTATTTTAAAAAGCAATAGATTTTTTGGCCAATTTTTACAGTTGAGGTTTAACGTCAATATCAATATATTCATACCTATAATGAAATCAAAATGATCTGTTAATTACTGGAACCCACCGGATTACTGGGACTACCTCATGGAAACATAAACAATGACTTTGATTAAGGAAAGCCTACCTAATATCACCAGTAGCACAAATACATGTGTATGAGCAATGTCTACGGCCACCATACATGTAGGTGTGGTGAAGAAACATGCTTTCCAGCTGATACTCGTACATGCCTACCCTAACTTTTCTCATGACCTGGTTAAAATGAAAATAGCAATCATGACTAAGAAAAAGGGAGTCAAGTTTTGAAATATTTCTAAGGATGTCATAAGAATGAGCCCAAAATCAAGATTTCAAAGTGCACAAAGTTCATGCAGCAGTGAAATAACTGTCCATTCCTAAGCTGCTTCTTGCTATTAGAAGTACGTAACGGGCATGTACTCACAGATATACTTACAACGAAGTTATGCAGAAGTAAGTGTTAAATGGACATTTATTTGTTAAAGACGCATATGATGTATATACGAAACACATTTGTGCAATCAAACATTTTCATAAAAGATTACCTCAACATGAGCTTCAGAGCTCGTGTCATTGACTCATTGGCAAACTGGATAAGGGCAAGCTCCAGATCTGATTTTGTAACATGGCATTCAGTCAAAACTGGATGCAAGGTAGTCAAATCTGTGTCAAACTTATCAATCCCCTATACAAAGATTAAGAATATATATTAAGTTTAACATTCTACCGAAAGAAAATGAAGGTTTTGTATTTAGTTTAAAACAAACGAAGCTTGTTGCCAAGTCGTTAAAACCACCCAAACTACTTGGGGAAAGATATATACATATTTCTACGGTAGTAATTCTATAAGTAAAGCATTACAGAAAATTGTGTTCAAAGAGGAGAATGCAAAAAGTCATTACCATATATAGTTATTATTAATTTATTTAACTATTCAACCAAACACCTAGCACTCTCCAACCTCAGCTTTCTAAACCATCTGAACCAAGACCTTGTGCAACAAGTTTTATTCTGAAAGTATGATTTGAGAACAAAAAAAAAGACACTTACCTGAAACTCTGCGGGTTTTGAGAATTGATCACCATCAGTGTTGAGGCCATGCAAGAGAAGCAATAAAGGTTTACCAGATCCCTTGTATTCATCATGTAATACTGTTGTGATCTCGTCGGAATCATGCTAACCATATACCCTTCCTGCAAATGTATAGCACAAATGCGATCTAACAAGTAACGACTGCATCTTAAGTTGACAAAGAAATGTATTAAACCGACATTCACCTAGAAGTAAGATACAGGCTTAATCTCTCCCAACCAAATAGCATATTCAGCAGGCAACCTTGGAGGCTTGGAGAAAAGAGAATAGATTTCCCAGTTGCAATGTCCTTAAAAAAATTAAAAAAAATTGTCCAAAAAAATCAGTTCGACACAACATTTACGTGTAACCCGAAACACCCAACAAAAATAATTTCCAATTCAAGAACAACCCGAATGTCGCAACTCTGTATTTACTATGCCTCTATAGAAACCAGGTTCTTTTACTGCAAACAAGTAAGCAATGTAACTCTCTTATCTGTAATGGAAAATCAGATACTAATCAGAAAATAAACAAAAATCATCCATTAATGAAAAAAGCATTGATCTTTCTTAACCAAGTTAGATTAAATCATAAGGATTCGACGTAACCTAGAAGTGCCGGCTGTCAACGCCCTTCCCCTCCTCCTTTATCTGGGCTTGGGACCGGCAATGTAAGATAAACTTACATAGGCGGAGTTAACCAAGTTAGATTAAATGGAAAATTTTAATCTCTAATATCAAAATCTAATGACATTGGATAATCACAATGTCCATTTTTACATACTGGGATTCCACAGTAATGCAATGCAAATTAATGATAATTAGGAGTATAATCAACAATATTAATTATTTCAACTGGGTACCTGAAGAGCTCGGTGTGATCAGTGTTATAGCGATTCTGCTCTTCGCCTCCCTGAAAACAACAGATTGATCAAAATCAAAGCTACTCAAATTTCTTTTTTTTATGAAAATATATATTGAATAACGACGAGAAAGTGGGTTACTTGGAGGAAGACGAAGCCGTGTAGGGGGCGGGAAGATTCACAGAGGTGTCGGCGAAGTGAATTCAGGAGCGTTTCGCGGTTGGTGACGTGGAGCTCCGGTAGGACAGGTGGAGGAGTGAGAGAAGACTTCGAAGGATTTGGATCCTATCCGGATTCAAATGGTTAGGGATTCTCATATACTAATCGTTACATCATGTTATAAATTATTTGAATTTTTTACTTCTAATTAAATACAAATAATATCTAATCGTTCATCATACATCATGATATAAATTATTTAAATTTTTTTATTTAAAATTAAATACAAATAATATATGATGAAAACTGACCGTACAATATCGGCCAGCATGTAAGGATCCCTAGCCATTTGGATCTGGATTGGATCCTCATCCGACTTGGAAGCCATGGAAATGGTTTTTTCTTTCCGGGCCAGAAATGGACCCACAGACTTACTTATATAGATGTGAAATGGATTGAAGCCCAAAATTTTTGTTCCTCCATTTTGGACCCAGACTCAGGCCCATAACAAGCTCAGTAAAACCAATAGAATATTTTGAGGTGAGGAAAAAAAAAATATTTTGAGGGTTGTAATTTTTTTTGGTAAACTTTGTTTATTGTACTAGGAAATGATGTTACGGGACTGTTTGAAAATCACTTTGTTTACTAATTTTTATTGTTCTTGAAAACTAAAAACATGCGTGAATGATTATATATTTTGCCAATATAGTTGATAACATCCCTGATGGTATAGAACAATACTTGGTTTTTTACATGTAAGGAGTCACTCCATATTCAATAATGACGTGACAATATTTCACCGTACAAATGTTATAAAAAAAATTAAAAAAAAAATCGTTCATTCTCTTTGTCATCATCTAACAATCATCTCTAGAACAATTTATTCAATTTAAAGATTTTTTTTTAATAAAGATTTAGTCATCTATACACCCTTCATGATGAACTTTCCATTTGTTCGATTTATAGGATGATTAGATGTTCTCAAAATTGATTGAATTGTTCTATAGATGATATTCAGATGGCAAACTTTTTTTTTTTTTTAAATGTCATATGAGCTTATACATTTTTATCATTTTGCCATATGAGCTAATATTTTAAGCGATTTGTCATACTAACTTTCCGAAATCATTAATATGTCATCTCGCCCTAATTTCGTTAAGTTTTCCATAAAAACATGAAGTTTTTAGATATTTCAATATAAAGAATATCATCCAACGTCTATTCAATAGATTGGAGAGTCCCCAATGATCCTATAATTTTTAGTCATCTTCACTTCAAAACACAGAGAAGCAAGTGCATGTTGTTCCCTTTACCAAACGGCAAACCTTCATATCCTTGTATACCAGATCAATCTTCTTTTTGTACGTTTTGAGAAACCCTAGAGTTATTTTTGTCAAAGGCAACTTATTAAAGGGGGAGTGAGATGTTGAAATGTCCACAATAACCCTAAACATGAATCATGTGCTTTGCTCATAATTTATTTTGAATGGAAAACTTAATTAGGGTGAGATGACAAATTAATGATTTCGGAAAGTTGGTATGACAGATCGCTTAAAATTTTAGTTCATGTGACAAATTGAAAAGGTGTATAAGTGACATTTCAAAAATATTCCCTATTCAAATTATGATAAAGAGAATGAACAATTCCGCTTATAGCACGTATAGTAAAATGATATGATGCCGTCATTGAAGAGAAAATAACTCTTAATTTACATGTAAAAAATCGAACAACATCCTATAATATATTGATGAGAATTACTAAAGGAACTCTCTCAAAAGTGGAACTCATCATGAACTTTTTGTCATCTCACAATTTAAAATCAATTCTCGTATCAATGTTACAAAACAATATGGCAAGAAACATGAAGTTTTCTAAAACAGTGTACGGTTTTCTCAAAACAGATTGTACGGTTTTCCAAAACAATGTGCTATCCGAGAGAAACAACTGAAATTTCCAATATTTTGGGATCTGAAATAGTGCGAAAGAATGAAGGTCTGACTTCAAGTTATTCAGGAATTAGCGAAAAAGTCCCGAAGTCTTGTAGAAATTGTAATAAGTTTGTATACATATTCATTTCCATGTATATGCATGTGTTTGAATGCAATTTACGAGGCCTTGCTAAGCTAGAATTAGAATACGATTAAACAATTTCATGAGTTCCAATGTAAAGCCCTGTATGTATGTATGTATGTATGTATGTATACATGATATAAGATGATGGCCAATCAGTTAGCTGATCCTACGTGGTTGCCTGGTTGGCAAGGAGGTGGAGTATGGCTACATGTAAATATGTGCTATCTGTGAATCCGACATATTATGTTGCTAGACTGTTATTTTAAGAAATTGTTTTTGGGAAAAGTAAAATGACTTTGAAACAATTATAAATGATTTTTGCAACATATGACTGAAAAAGTTAAAAGTGTTTCTTGATTCTAAAAAAAGCACATATATATTTACTGCTCTTTGCCATTCGGCAAGAACTTCTGAATGGATTTTCATAAAGCACTTGTTTTTTTCGAATAAATTTTGTTGTGTTTGTAGAAAATGGTTTATTCTTCACAAGAACATTTAGTGGCGGAGTTAATTTCATGTGAGAAGAAACCTGAGAACATGAAAAATCGAAGGTGCACAAACATTGAAAGACCCATCAAATTCAATATGGAGAATTAAAAATATTGTACAAACTCAAACACTTGGATATGAGGTAAAGAGTTAAGAAAAAAAAATTAAGAATATAACGAAAGGACAAGAAAATACAAAGAAAAGTTGATAGCAAAAGGAGGGGAAGGGAAGTCTACAATGAAATAAGAGGGAGTGAAAATAGGAGGCTTGTAAAGGAAAAAAAGAGTTTGGATTGAGAAGGAGCACGCTTGAATTTTAATGATATTCGACTGATAAGCGGTCGCAGCAACAATATGTTATGATAGCAAGAAAAAAAAAAGATGAGCCCGAGACCATTATGGTCCCTTGGTGGCTCTACCTCCGAGAACATTCTCAAACATGCTACAAGTCAGGTATTTGTTTAAATATCTTTTGCCTATAAATTGAACCATAAGCTCTTCGAATGAAGTAATATAGAAAGTGTGACTAGACGGATCATTCAATATTCATGCATATGATCAACTGTTCATATGCATGCTTAGTATTATCGAATTAAGACTTTAAAACAAAACAAAAATAAATCATGGTTGGTGCGTCTTATAATTTACAATCATGATAAAGAAATCTTATCTCTAATTAAGCCTCTGTGCATGGAGGTTCTTGGATCACAATTTAGGAATATAAGAAACTTAACAATGCACTTATTAGCTATAAACTTATTTATATACGCGCGGAGTTAGTATTCCACCAATAATATTGAGAAACTCATACGTACAATACAGCCATACACATGCATTTTTTTAGAGAGTTTGGGAGGAAAGCACATGGTTGGGAAGCAGAAAATTCTCCACAAAAAGGTGATTCTTGGCACATATGTAGAGACATTGTTTAGAATATAGAATGAGGATCTTCGTCGGATCCTCTTTGTGAGGATTCCGGAGATTCTCAAATCACATCCGTTCATCGTACATTATGCGGTAAAAAATAATTATAAAATTTTTTTATTTAAAATTAAATATAAACAGTATATGATGACAAAAATTGACTTCACGATGTACAATGAATGGATGTGATTGGAAGATACTCGGGATTCTCACAAAGAGGATTCGGCGAGGATCCTCTCTCTAGAATATATATTCAACCATAAACATATAAAAGTTAACAAAACATATTGCAAGTTGAGGTGAAAATACAAAAGTTAACAAGGGTTGGTTGAGTAATTGGTAATGATCGTTTTCTTCGCTAGACCAGGATCTAGGTTCGAATCTCGTTGTCGGCAATCTCGCTTGAAGTGTGACCTGTAAAAACAAACAAAAAAGAGCTAAAACCATCTCTCTAAGTTCTCAAAAAAACTTATGGTATGCTCTGACCATGGAATGGTATAGCCTCACCTCTTTCTAATTAACCTTTTTCAGATTTAAAAAAATCAAATAAAAAACTTTGAATATTATTGGCATTATTAGGAGTCAAAGTCTATGTGGACGATGGCGGATCGCATTTCATGTTGTACAACCAAAGCAAACAACATTAAGAAAATGGGATTATTGCAGCATATATATAAAAACAGGCATATATTGTGTACGTACTAAATACAAAGTTGACAATTTATATATATGCAGAAGCACAACATGTATTTATGTATGCAGTAAATTTCTAAGTTAAAACAACCATATATGGCTTATGGACATGTTCATGAGTAGACACTAGCAAAGCACAGTGGCATTCACGAGTCGGGATTGTGTCTCTGAAAGGTCCCAAAACGTGTTGGTACAAACACATAAGGGTTTTCGAACTTGTGACTTACGTGCTCATAAGGGTTTTCGAACTTGTGACTTACGTGCTAACACAAAAAAAGAGAAGTATTACTCGACTAGTAATTGACCGATAACAAAAAACATCAATTATCAAAACTTAAACATTGATTTATGCTGTTAAAATCTTCCTACAATGTAGTCGTTATCTATTTCAGCAATAGAAGTAAGAGTCAGTAATTAATTATTGATTTATATGTGACATTCACCTACCCAATAATAATCTATGGTTATCTTCTTTGACATGCTCATGGCATTATTATAATAAACAATGCCAAGTGGCGCACTGTCATTGGTATTATATCTTCCATCAAGATTTTTGGGGTGTGATAATTGGAATGAGGATCCTTTCCGGATCCCCTTTGTGAGGATCCGGAGATTGTATCCATTTATCGTAAATTGTGCGGTTAGAAATTATTTAAATACTATTATTTAAAATTAAATATGAATAGTATCTGACGAATATTGACTGCACGATGTACAATGAACGAACACGATTTGAGGATTCGGAGAGGATCCTCATTCTGATAATTGGCTTACAATTAAACATGCCAGCTCCCTTTTTTTTTTCGTTTCTTTTTTACGATTCGGAAATGAGTAGGATTATCTCTCCTGCATATCTCTTTCCCTCCTCTTCGCTCATTTCTCACTTTTCTCTTCATATTTCTCTCTATAAAGAAATCAATATAAAATATTTACGTGACTTAATTGTGAGCATTCAAATAGGAGGAGACGGGAAGAGAGAGGAAATGAGAGAAAATCCGGATCCATTTGGAAGACTCCAAATTAATCCTACCACTAATTACATAGACAGATGCATATAATATAATGTAGAGATGCACTGGCTTTCAGTGACTCAGTTGCATGTAGTCCTTGTGAGCAACATTAAAAGACAAACATTGGCCCTGTATTCAGAAGATGTTGACACAGTAGCTACTAAAACGATTAAGAATATCTCATCAATCATCCAAGTAATTATAAAACCCCCACAGCTTTTTTTTTTCTTGTTTAATTAATTGATTGATTAAATTAGGGTTAGGGCTACAGTGATGCTGCAAAAAGGCCATCCACGACAGTACAGACTGTTGAGTTGTTCCATGTAAGGCCAATTTATTGCTATCCCCCACAGCCTTTTTCCTTGTTTAATAAAGCAATAATTAACTTAGGGTTAGGACTACAGTGATGCTGCAAAATGGCCATCTGGGGACCGTACAGACTGTGGAGAAGTTCCTTGTAAAGCCAATTGGTCTGTCCTTTTCATACGCGTCCTAATTTCTGGTGTGCTTCCATTCTCCATTTCATGACATTTTCCTCAGTTGGAATGCACTTAAAAATGTGAACACTTTCTCAGCAATGAGCTTCTAACAGCTTGTTAATTAGTTTCTAATCCATTAACTTTATAGTTGATAACTTGATGCAAATAAGAATACAACTTTCACTTCCATACATAAAGCACACATGAAGACTTGAAGTGTTCTAGCTCTTTGCTTCCAATAATTTTCTTCTTAACATATCAATAATTTTGTTAATCAATAATTGGTAAAAGACAACCCCACCATCCCTTTTCTCACTTACATATTGAGCATGAATCATGCTCTTGAAAGTTTTCACATAACCTATAGCAATATTTTAGTTGGAATGTAATATTTCTTGTGGTCCTTGAAGGTTCATTTTCTAATTTTTTTCTGTTGTACAACCAATAATTTTACCTGCTTTCCAAATCAATAGCTAATTTGGACTTGAGAAAAGCTAAGGGGACTCTCTCAAAAGTGGGACTTTGCATGAACTCTCTATAACCTCACACTTTAACATCAATATTCATGCCAACATTATAAAACATTATGTCAAGAACATGAGGTGACAGAGAGTTCATAGAGAGTCCTCTTAGCATTTATCTTTAGATTTACTTACAAAGAATAGGAATTATAGTTCTTATAAATTTCTGAGTTCCAGGCGTTTATTAAAATACATATTAACTATTTCCTATGTTTTTGAATACATAAAGTCAGAAGAGTGTACATTTTCTCTTAAAATCCATAATCAATAGAAGGACTGGTTGATTTGATACCTTTCTTTAATTCCCTATGTTTTATGTCATTCTGCCATTTCTATTAAGTTAACATATCCAAGATGAAAAACACCTTCCACTGAAAGAAGTGTAATTACCCATGATCTCAATTAATCTAATTGCCATATGCACATATAATTGAAGCTCCATATCTGTAGACTTTTTGGGTGATACTTGTCTCTCCCTTACAGGCTGAAGTGGCCGATCGATCGAGTAGTCGTCTCTCATCACTCACTCCATTCACGTTCTCTCTCTGTTGTATACATTAGGATTCCATCTATTAATTGCAAATCTCATGTTAGCTAGATGCTGAGCTCTTGCACATGGATTTTCACCATATTGAGTCCCAAAAACCATATATTCCCCTTATTGCTTTGCCACTAAAACCATTTTGTCTGCACAAATACACACATAAAGACATGCAGGCAAATACATTGTCCTATAAAAAATAACACATACTTCTTTAGAGAATTAAATTAGATCATGAGATTATTATTGATTTAAACCTCAAAACCCTAGTTATATATTTTGTTGCTAGGAATTAATACATATGCGTGTGTGATGTGTGGGGTCTGCAGATCTTCATGGAGCTTTCAATTATATGCAGTCCTAGCTAATTTGCACACAAATCAGAATCTTAATCTTGTGAAAATTGGTATCTTTGTCCGGCAATCAAACTTAACCACTCTTAGATCTCTTCAAATAATAATTTTTAGGCTTTTCAGCTAAAATGGCTTCTGAGTTGGCATACTTTGGTTATTGAGAGTTAAAATCGATAGAATTGGTCCCTAATTTTGTAGCCCTCAATCATTTTAGTCATTCCGTGAAAAAATATCTTTTAAATAAGGAAAAAATGACAAAAATACTCTTAATTTTTTGTCTAATCATTTTGGTCCTTTTTAACAGAGATTTTTTTTATGGAATGACCAAAATGATTGATTGTGGACAAACTCGGTAACCACTTCTATCGATTTCAAATCTCATGGATCAAAGTGAACAATTATGCCAATCACATAGATTATTTTGGCAAAAATACCTATTTTTTACAAGCATTTTAATTTCAAGCATCATTTAGGATTTAGGGTTTGCTCAGCAAGGATTTGCATAGGTTGGGAAGTGCACATTAGGATTTGTAGAGAGAGAGAGAGAGAGAGAGAGAGAGAGAGAGAGAGAAAGAAACCTAACCATATATTCTGTCTAATCTTAATCTGATCTTAGGAAAATTAAGATATGAGAATGCTTTGAGAGCATAGCATAAAATTATTGACAGTTGTTGGGTACATGTAGGCGATGAGATAAAAACTACTTTGATGTATGTAAATTGCCAGCTTTGATATACTTTTGCTTATGTCACAGAATCAATAATTGATTCTTCTTCTTTCTGCTTATTTCTCAATAAAACAGGCAAGTTGAGAGGAACTTTTTTGTTTTTTTTTTTTTTTTATGCCATTGCACTCCAAACAGTTCCTATATATAAGTGGGTGAATTCAAAGGTTTTTCATCCAAACCATTCTCATTCAACTCTTCTCTCTCTCTCTCTCTCTC
>JADOBS010301472.1:0-12171 GCA_015708375.1 Cydonia oblonga
GACGTAGCCCAAACATTGGGGTGAACCACGATAAAAGCCTTGTGTTCTTTGTGTTCTTGTGCGCTTGTGCGGATTCACGGTCGGATTTACGTTGTTCCAAGACCGCCCCGGTTTTGTGCATCAACAGAAATCATTTTAAAATTTTAATTTAAAATTAAATATAAATAGTATCTAATGAAAATTACTTATACGATGTATGATAAATAAACACAATTAATTAATCTTCGAATTCTCGCAAAGAGGATTTGGATAAGATCCTTGTCCCTTTCACAATAGTTCTTCAACATCTAATTCTAATCTTCCTTCTAAGGGGAGAGAGTGAATATTTGGTAATTGATAAAAGTTGCTGCGAATTATGGGGGTCAGTTGACTTGAATTGATGTGTACATGTTTCTTGATGTGGGTGGTTCTTTTGGTAGTATTCATAGATGTAATGAGAGAAGAAAAGAAACCTCGATGGCCCATGATCCCATCCTCTCGCTAGGTTGGCACATCAAATATGAAATAGATTTTTTAATGTATCCAGAATACGGAATGATACATTATGTATCATTATACAAATAATTAAATATTTATGTTAAAAAAATTAAAACTTGAATAATAAAACTTCCTCTGCTTATAAAATTATGCATGGTGTATTACTTTTGTTCCGGACACAATAAAAAATTCTCCAAATATGATACATATACACCTCTTTTGTGGATGGAGGAGGCCCCTACCTACATGAATAGAGGTTCTAGTAATTCAAAAGGCCAAGTTTTTTTCTTTTTCTTTTTTTTTTTTTAACAAGAGAATATTTTAAATTAATTATATTGCAAACTATATAACTAAGTTGAGTTAGTTTGTATGCCTAACACTTAAAAGTGAAGAAGAAAAGCCTTATTCATCATGTCAGTCACTATTTGAATTGTAAAATTACGATCAACTAACCTAATTTACGAATGTTCTAAACATGGTAAGTATAAGTTTTACTTTTTGTCCAATACATCAAACTATAATAAAACCATCAAAACTATAAAAACTAAACATTTGTACCTAAACAAAATCTGAGAAGGCGAAGTTGAATGCAATGTATGCGTGCATATACGAATTTTGTTTGCATGTTCTCAATCCAAGAAAAGGAATGGGTCCATTTTCTTTGGCATCACGAGAAGGAGATGAAAGCCCAAAGTATGACAAATTTTTTAGTGTGTTAGTAATACAGTCTGGTATGTTAAGTGTTCTATGATTAAATGTTTGAAAAAAAAATTCTTTCTAGTATCCAACCGCTTGTATTATGACACTTAGTCTACCAAACAGTGTTTTCGACATCCTGATAATTTCTTGTTCGTAATCTACGGACTATAATTCAAGTAGATGATCTTTTTGACATCACTCTTATCTTAGTGTCGACCGCCATAGATAAAGCCAGGGCCTACCTTACCACTGTGGTTGCCCTCTAATAATGGCTGGGTGTACCCATTTCGAGTTTTGTTACAATAATTTCATAATATCACAAATCTGGTTCAACCATGTGTGGCAAAAGACCCAAATGCTTAGCACCTATTATCTGATTGAAAGATTAAGTTGTACATTAACTTTAAGTCATCAAAGTAGGTGGAGTTTGGCCATTGGTTACTTTCTGTGGACTAAATAAGATCATTTCCAATGGACAAGGTAAAAAAAAATTTGTTTTTTTTTGTTTTTTTTGTAAAAAGTGGGACAACTGGTGCAAGTTACGATTATCTTCTCCTTCCGGCCTAGAAAGGTTACGGGGAATTTCATCATGTCTGTAGCCATAATTAAGCAGACTCACCAGTCCAGAAATGTCAACTTTTCATTCTGACGTCACTTAACCGTTGGATTTGAATTTAAGTTGTAGTTTTTAAATAATAACTTATGTTTAGCTTTCGGTTGGAGACGGTTTTTTGTGACAGTACTAAAATGAGCCCTATGGCCCTTTGGCCCTCGGTTGGAGATGGAGACAAATATGATCATGTACTATTCATTAAAATATTAATATCTTGAAGGGTTAGATGACAAAACCGAATCTTTTGGCTAGCCTTCGATTAGAGATGACTTTAGTTATTTAAAAAATCAAGTGTTTTAAAATTTAATAATGAAATAATTAATAAGTGGAAAAAAAATACAAATAATTATGTGGGCCAACATTAAAATAATAAATAAATAAATTATTGAAGTACTTTGAAATCAGATTTTTTTTTTTTTTTTTTAATAAAAAAGTCCACCAAAATTTTTTATCAAGATTACGGGCGGCGACCGATTATGTTCTTAAAAATTTGTGATGGTCAAGGTGTGGGAGCCGGCGCCTTCAATCGGGATGAGATCACCATTACGTTTGCTGAAGCAATGGGCATGAAAGTAGGGCTTAAGTTTGTTAAGTCCAAGGACTTTCAAAATTTTCTTTTTTGTTTGAACAAACGATATTATCTATATTAAATAAGATTATAGATTTAGTTAACGGACTAACAGTAATGTGTTCAAATTTACTTTTGGAGATAATCAAACGTAAAACTTCTTACTTACAAATGAAGAGAAATACCACTAAACCATATATTGATCAGTTTCCTAAGGGATGCTTGTTACTTTCATCCCGTTCCTCCAGTTTATGTATTAAACCTCCCTTGTATTCAAAGCATGGAAATTCCATCATTCAATATTTTCTCTCGATAGATTAAGGGCATTGTGTAGACTTTTTTTTTTTTTTGTTGAGGAAACTAGAATAACATTAGCCAGGGCAAAAGCCTAGGAGTACAGGAAAGTCACGAATGACCAACAAAGACTAACAATGAGAAAGCAAGAAGGATAAAGAAATACAAGACGTCGCCGAGCTTCGGCAGAAAGTCGAAACCCACGCTTTCCCAGCCACCTGCAACCACCTAGGGGGCAGCCCTAGACTTTGGGCTTGAAAACGACTACATATGATTCAACCCAAGTTCGTTTTTTTTTTTTGGGTGATAGAACCATTTTCTGCAAACACAAAAAACTTCTCCTTTATTTTTCAAAGAATTGTGCTAACCATGATAGGAAAATCTATGAGAATGGAAAATATATTGAAAGAGTGTCATCCCTCAAAGCTTAGTCAAACGATACTGACATCGGCTCCGATGAGGGAGGGGTGAATTCTCAGGTGGAGGAGTACTCGGTTGGGTGATTGGAGTCTATTTTTATTTATATTTATCTTTATAATAGATTTTCAGTTTTTATGCAATTATGAAATCTTTAAAAGGAAAACTAATGAAAAGTAAAAAAAAAACTTCTCTTTTAACGAAAAATTATTTTTAAAGGTATAGTGAATAGTATCAGGTAAAAGTAAAAAATTGGGTTTTCGTTAAAAGTGAACAGTACCGGGAGCTTTTCATTAAAACTCTCATCTTTAAAAGGTAAATTATAACTAAGAAATCATAGTAAATCTTACCAGGTATCATATTTTGATTGAATCGTAGTGCCATTAGGCATTGTCGACCGATAAGAAGGTAATATGAAGGTGAAAATATAAAACAAAAACTAGAAAAGAAAACTTGCTACAATTTATTTTCAGTTTTTAATTATTCACTTTGTAACTCTTCCATGTACATTGCTCCAGCTTCCACCACTCTTCCTTGTTGTATATTGAAGAGTAACACCCTATATACCAAGATAATTTACCACTTAGTTTTTAGTTTTTTCTTGGTATATAGTGTTTGTCATAGCCCGTCCTAGAATTTAATTATCGAGGATATGAAATGACGGAAATGCCCTTGAGGTGGCTAAGGTATGTAGGTGACATATTGTGAGTTGAATTAAGCTTTTAATTTCCTAAGTTTTTAAGAAATTTTGAGACCTAAAATATTGTTTTGTGTGTGTGTGTATTGTTTTAATTGTTAGGACCACACACATACTCCCTTCTCTCTCCTCTCCCGTACTCTCTCTGCAAAACACTCTCTCTCCTCCCTTCTCTGTACGGACCAACCCCAAAACCCTTAGAAACGTGACGGATCGAAGTGGAAAATGGGACCATTGTGTTCGTGAAGCTCAGACGAGTTCAAAGGTACCATTTTCAGGTAAGAAAAGCTTCGAAATCACGTGAAAACCCTAACCCCGAATTGAGGTACTATTCATGCTCACGTGAAATGTTGATTTTTAGGAGATTTTGAGTTTATAGGAAGCTCGGGGTGGTTCGTTGACACGTTTTGGACGTCAGGATCGTGAGTTTCAAGGTAAGCCGATTTATCGAGTTTGATCATAGAAAATCTAGTAGAATTTAAGCCTTGAAACTTGTATAACATGATAGTACATGTCCTAAGCTTCATTTTGGTACCAATTTTATGAAAAATGGTTGAGAAACGAGTGAGAATAGTGAAATTGAAATTATACCCAGTTTTCGGTGGCCGGAGTCTGGCGAGAGTGAATCGAAGAAAACAGAGGAATATTCTGTTAGTTTTAACGGAATATTCCTAACGGCAGTAACAATTTTAGGTTAGAGTTGACGGAATAGTCTAGGATTTAACGGAATATTCCCTACGACGTTAAGTGACGGCGTCCGTGTGCCAGGCACGTGGCTGCGCGTGGGCCGCGCGTTTGGCCGTGCCTTGGCCGGCGCGTGGGAGGTCAAAAATTAATTCTAAAAATATGAAGATGGTCGTGGTGTTGTGTAGATCACGTTGGTATATTCATATACCCAAATTGAGCAATGTATGAGAAGTTATTACTTAGTTTTGAATATGTGCTCTTAAATAACGTTTATATAGTTGTTTCTCATATAGGCAAGACATATCCGGAGGACGAGCGTATCCAGGCTAGGCAAGGGGGTTACGACCCGTCTACTTATCAGTGAGTGGGCTTTTGTTTTCAGTAAATATGTATATACTTGATGTTTTCCCAGAAAACGTACTCTAAAAAGAAATGTGATTAAGTGCCATGTCATATATGCATATTATTTCTATTCATACATCATTATAATTATATATAATGTTGCATGGTGCTGTGGAGGCCCAGGTAAGCTACAGGTGAGTATTCTTACTGGTAATTGATTATGAGATACGATATTAATAGTGATGTGATATATTAGAGCTCATAATCTGCACCCCGGTGTTAGTGCTCCTCCCCCAGAGTTAGGGGCATAGCTTCACGTGTATGTTCACCTCACGCACCACACGCTCATCTTGGATCCAAGTTAGGTGCATAGCCTGTCGTATAGACCACTATATGTGGGTTCGACTTGTAGGTGACCTGCAATCTTTTGCACAACTTCACGTGATTGTAGCACTAGAGCGTATTATTATACACATAGCCTGTCGTATAGACCACCATGAGTGGGTTCGACTTATGCACAGATATGTATACACATGATGATATGAGTTGAGATATGTGGCATATATACATTATGAAGATATGTTTGAGATGTGATTGAGATGAACTCTAGAATATGCCGAGCAGTTCACGTTGATGACTCCACCTAGCATATGATTCATTTTGAGTTGCATCACCTGCCTTACATTTATTATATTGTATTAGTGGGCATGACTTATACATAAAACATATGTATGTGAAATTCATTATTTTGAGCATACTTTGCATGGCATGGCATATTAAAGATTTGATCACATATTTCATTATGATGAACATATTGGAATTAAGTATATTTGTTTATATGCTATACTATTTTTCTGGGAATCTATACAGGTTTTACAGAGAGGGGATATAAATTGTTATTGATTTGATTTTCGTAAAACCTTTGTTTTTGCCCACTCACGCATTTTGTTTTTTGCCCCTCCAGGTTTTAGGTAGCTTTGTTGGTGGCTCACGAGGATTCTTCGAAAGTTCTGACAGACCATCACTCACGTAGGACTACCTACGGGTGTTGTTTAATTACTACTTTTGGTGCTGACTGCACTTAGGCTAGTTAAGCTCTGATTGTGTATTCACACTAAATTTTATTCGTGCACCTTAGACTTATCTCATGCTTTGAAGATTTAATTTTTATTCAGGCACAACTTTTTATATTAACTACTTCCGCACTTTGCACATGGCTACGTCACCCTCACATGACGGCCAGCACGCCCTCCTCAAGGCGGGGTGTGTCAGTGTTACTCTTCAATTTTTTGTATTTTGTATACAAATATTTCTTCTTTCCAGTAGTCTAACTTAGAATAATAATATTTATAATAAAAAATTAAACACGAAAAATTTATTAAATGGCCTCTTATATTCTTATTGCCAGGTCTTGTTTATAGAAAATCATAAGTTTATATTATTACTAGCTTTGTACACGTTTGTACCCTTTTTTTTAGAAAACTAATAAAAAAAAAGTTTGAAAATTTTGAGTTTTAACGATAAAGATAAAATAAGGAGTAAAATAAATAGTACCAGGATTGACTTTTTAGTATAAAAATATGATTTTTTGTTAAAATGAACAATACTAAAAGTTTTTCGTTAAAGTTTTTACCGTGCAAGAGTCCCAATTGTTGGATTCAATAATATTATATTTCGAAAAAAGAATGCTTGTACATCTAAAATTTAAAATTCCATTGTATTGCATTGGACGTGTGCATTCTTGATCATGTGATGGGCTGCATGTCAGTCCAAAGCACTGACTCGACTGCAAGCAACACTGAAGAGGAGAGGATCCATGTCTGGGGTTTACCAATCCCTTTGTTCTTTTATGGCCATTTTTCACTCCATGCACAAATCTTAGCACAGGGCCCAAGATTAATTTTCAATAGAAGAGCTTTGCTCTCTTTTAAGTATTAAGAGACAATAAAAAAACAGCTGAGATTTAATTTATTCGTGAAAAATAGCAACTACAGGGTTCTCCAGTTATTAGGAATAAGTTCCACGCTCGTATTTCACACGGTACGTCTTGGATTCGATTCTTATCGTTAGTGAATAGCACGATGGTGGTCAAAGAAATGCTGAAATGCCTCTATGAGTCTTCCTGACCCCCAAAATAATGGACTGCCGTGGCACGAACCACCAGCTGGTCTCCTTTTTAAAAGTAGAATAAAAAATTATTCATGAAAAATAATGTGCAGGGAAGAATCATGCATTAATAGAAAATGATTTTCGCACTTTTTTTTTTATTGTATTCTTTCCCATGGTTATTGAAGTGAATAAATTAAAGAAAATTTAGAGGAAAACTAATGAAAAAATTTTGAAAATTTTGAGTTTTAACGACAAGGACAAAATATAGGGTAAAGTGAATAGTATCAGGATTGACTTTTTAGTGTAAAAATATGATTTTTTGTTAAAGTGAACAGTACCGAAAATTTTTCGTTTAAATTCCCAAAATTTAGAGAACATACACGAAGAAAGAAGTGTAAATGGAAAGAACGAAAATGCGAAAATCATTTTCTATTATCAGTTAAGTTTTGTTGAGTGGCTTCGAAAAGTGAAAGGTTACCAATGATAAGAAGTTTTGGGTGCAAATATCACCGCTACAAGTGTCGGGAGATTTTGGTCAAGTCCGAACAAGAAAATCTTTAATATACAGGTCACAAGAATCAAGCTGCCATAGCCAACCACCTGCTAAAATTCAATTCCACTCGAGAGATTGCTACAATATAAAGTAGAGAAAACCAAAAGAAGAATGTGGCCAAGAAGTCGGGGTCCAAATCAGAGCATCAATGGTGCAACAAACCCCACAATTCACATGCCCTCTATGAGTGAAAGTACCAGATGTAACAACTTTATTACCCACACCCACAGATATTAATCCATCCAAATACACTACAAAATACATACGAGTCTATGACTAGTAATTTATCAACTTTTTCTTTAGCACGCTTAAATACTTCATACTCCGATATTTAGAACTATTAGATCAAATTCAAACAGTAAGCATAACTAGTACTAATTATTTCATCTCCACAGGATGTCACATGAGTATTAATGATCACTATTTGCATGTTTGAGATTGGTGATCAAATGGACCAAATCAAATCATATGCCTCTTCTCCATTGATCTTTGAAGATTTTCTCTGGTATTCCTTAGGGCATCAAGAACTAGCCTAACATTTTCACCAACTGGCTTCAATTCAGTGCTGGTGTGACAGGTGGCAGACATAGTCACAGGTACTAATGCAAGTGTGTATCAACATAATAACCCCAAGTCACCATTCTCAATCTCTGTTTAAGGTGGAACAGCTGAAAAAACATTTGCAAATTTTGATCTAATTAGCTTAATAAGAAAATCCCAAAATGGAATGTCAAAGATTATTTCTAAAAGCTAGTGATTTTAACACTCTACTTGTAACTGCATGCACTTCTTCTGAGCGCAGAAAGATTATTAATATTCAGTTTACAGTGCGGATGGTTAAAAGCTTAGTGTCAAAATCGCTACCCTAAGTACAGACACTAAACCTGATAGAACTGGTCAGGTTAACTGGACTTACATACCTATTACTATCTTCAATCTTTGGATCTTCAGATTTATGACTTGGGTTGTGGCAGAACCCTTTTGGGGAAGAAGAACATTCTATGCTGGAACTAGAACTGGAACCAGAAGTGGTTTGAGAAGAAGTGTTTTCATCAGTGAAAGTGCTTTCATGGCTTTGCTCAGATGTGGTGGAGTCTGCTGCATTTTGTCTTGATTCTTCTGGGATTTCTGACTCTGCAACTTTCGATTTGGCTTCATGGGTTTCCGGATGATTGGATCCTGATGAAGTAGTAGTGGATTGTGTACAAGATTTTTCACTATTTTTGGAGGAATTATTCAAAGATTCAAGCTTTTTCTTCAAATATTTGAGCTTCTTTTCTGCTTTTTCCTTTAGTTTGATCTCTTCTTTGAGCTGCTTCTGTAGTTCTGCTAACTGTTAACATTAGAAACATTACAATGTGAATGACAACATACAGATATGTGAATATATAACTGGCTAGCTCTGTTGCGTTCCTAATAAATTTTCACTAAAGTTTTAACTTACCAATTAGTGTAATTGAAAAGAATAACAATTATGGATCGATGTTTACTAATCCGTAATCGAAATTTGAATACATTTACCTTCTTGCCAATGAATTCTGCATCCTCTTTTGCAACCCTTGAAGCTTGCCTCTCCGCCAGCAGTCTCCCTCTGAGGCACTCCAAAGTTCTCAAACCACCATCTCCTTCCATCTTGTCACTGAGACAAAACCCATATCCAACATTGTCAAGTGTGATGAGAGAGAGAGAGAGAGAGAGAGAGACCAACCTGCATTTTCCATCTTCCATGCCAGTAGCTGTCATAGTTATTTTTTGGTGGACAATATACGCTTGGGCAAGAACACAGCTGCTCGATTGGCAGTGTTAGAAAACCAGTGACTGAGAGCTTTGGACCAGGTAGGCGATATACATCTAAAGAAGAGACAATGGCTCTTGTACTTAAAGTATGTTGGTAACCGTGATCATCTGCCGCAAGCCTTGCATCTGTTATTTATGTCCCTCACCCACCGTTTTATTTTGTAGTATTACCTCTTCATTTTCATTTATTTTGTTGTCTTGGTCCTCACTCCATACATTTTAGTAGGCCATGTTTTCCCTTTTTGCCTAGAGGCTCCTTCATCACTAATAAAATGCCACTTTCCCTATACTTCTAAAAAACACACACAAAAAAAAAAAAACTCAAAGAATGATGATATGTTTACTTAACTATAACGAGAGAACTCGAGAAGAATTGACATGAGATCCCTTTACTCGTTGATTGTTCAGGTATTGAATTATCGAAAGTAATATGATTCACATGCTTTTTATCCTGTATGTGTTAAAAGCAGCAAAAGAAGTCAAAACTCGAAATAAGTTTAAGAGTGGATTGAAGCAATGATCCTTGAGTTTTAGTCTAAATGGAGCATTGGTCTCTCAATTAAAATTCGTAAATATTTGTCCTTAAACTTATTCCAAAATATAACAATGGTCCTTTAGGTAACTCCAGTACATTTATCGCCTTTTTTACCCCCTTAAACCCTTTATTTTGAATAAAATTTCTCACGATGTTTATAAAAAAGACCAATGTTCCAATTATATTGTATACCATATTGCATTGGATTTCCTTAGTTTCATTGATATCACAATATTACAAATATATACTAGTCAATTGACTTGTGGTACAAGTAATCCTAAACCCACATGGATTCACAATACCTAGCCCAACAGAATCCTAAACGTATTCTTCTACATTAACAGTTCCACATGGTGACAGACAAGTTCAAGAATAAATACTCATTGACTTTTAGTTCAAGAACCATAGCTCTAGTTGAGGCAAAATCCAAGACCAATGTTCCGATTTTCTCTAATTCTAATATCCACATCTTAGTAAACGCAAGAAAAGTCAGAAACCAAAATAATTTCAATTCTTGTTCTAGGCAACCAGAAAATTTTCAGTGTGTCGGGAACACGGCCTGGTATACCAAGTGTCATAATAAAATTTGTGCGACTTTTTTTTAAAAAGTTTTCAACTAATTGTATTATTACACCTAGTGTACCTTGTCACGTTCTCGGCACACCGATAAATCTCTCCTAGGCAACAAGAAATGCCATAAGGTTTTTTTCAATTGGATGGCTTGATTTGAAAGACAATGTATCCTCTTTGTGAGGATCTCAAGGATCTTGCAATCACATATGTTCATCGTACATCGTGCGGTCAGTTTTCGTCAGGTATTGTTTATATTCAATTTTAAATAAAAAATTTACAATGATTTCTAACCGGTCAATGTACGATGAACATATGTGATTTGAGAATTTTCAAGATCCTCACAAAGAGGATCCGACGAGGATTCTCTTTCCTTTAGACCCATTTAGTAGTTCCACCAATATTACAGATAAATGAATATAGGCAATGAAATTTGAAATGCATCGCTATCATCGATTTAAAATTTTTTCATGTAGAAATCTGGCTGTTTCTGTCACGTGATCTCATCTCACTGACTTGTCCTGCTCCTCCTCCTTCACCTTGCTGCTCATGATTTTGTTCTCACCATCTGTCATACATAGTTTGGAATTGGACTGTTGTTTGTTTGTTTTTTCTCTCCCACAGTGAGCTTCGGAGAATGATTTAAATAGAAGGGATTCACTGTTGTCATGATGTCTTATTTTAATAAAATAATGTTATTTGTAAATTTTGACCACATAACATGAGATTATGTAAATTAGACTGAAACGTCACGTGTCGAATGACTCGTTTTATACAAGTTCATATCTCGTTACAGATCCTTGAGTATCCACGTGTCGTTCAGCAACATATATATTGCAGACATAATTAGTAAAAGCGTACTCACATGCTATGATGGACCAGCATCTTTGATAAATATTAAACACACCCACCTCTTTTCTTAATTTTTATTCTATCAAATTCCTAATTTATTTTTCCAAATGTAGAAATCCTTGTAAAGTTGACAACTCCTTCTATTAATTAGTATCTATATTTATTTATAATTTTGGGAAAAATGATTTTTTCCCCCATTACCAACTGTTCTATTTATGAGAGCTAAAACTCACAACCTATTCGAACGAAGTAGAAGCTTAGGTATAAATTACAACTAAACGAAGTAGAGGTTTGCAGCGTATGTTACCGAAGCAATTTTGAAAGCATAAAATGGCCAAGTCACCGCTATAATCATCATTAGTTGTGTATGTTCGGTGTAATTTTTCTTTACAATAATATATTACACTAAGAAAATAAATTAGTATCGGTCCGCTGTTGTCTTTAATCTAGTTGTAGGAGGGTGGTCTAGGACAAATCTGTGCACTTCAACTTGAAATCTGTGACGGCTGACCTGGCTATACAACTGAAGATTTTTTGTCATTCAAGAAATTCAAACTTAGAATCATAATATTAAAGGGTTTTATCACAAGTAGTCCCTGAAATTGAAAGGTTTTTACCACAAGTAGTCCTAAAATTGACCTATACCATCAAGATGAATCCTGAAAATGAAAATTAATCAATATAGTCCCTGAATATGGGCGTTGGAAATCAATGTGATCTTTCCGTTAGAATTCCGTTAAAATTTCTATTAGTATGCTGATTTGGCATCTATATGTAGACCCCAAAAATATTTCCGTTAGATTGTTTGCCCTCCTGTTTGGGTGCCCTCCCCATGCCCTCCTATTTGTGCGGTCATGATTAAGTCATGTCAACATTTTGTATTCTTATTGTTGTTTGTCTTATTATCTCTATAAAAAAAATTAATATAAAATGTTGACGTGGCTTAATCATGACCGCATAA